>PVJH01049136.1:0-10420 GCA_004026705.1 Nesogale talazaci
CGATCTTTTAATACAGTTCCTCATGATGTGGTGACCCTCCCCCAACCATAACATTATTTTCATTGCTACTTCAGAGCTGTAATTTTGCTATTGTTCTGAATCATCTGACCACTGTGAAAGGGTCATTTGACCCCCAAGTGTAGAACCACTGCCCTAGATGCTTCTCTTTCTGATAGCCAGACACCATTTGATTTCTCCAGCATACATTGTTATAGTACCCATACCTTTAGTGATCTTTTCATGAGGGGGAGCATCAAGCATGGCTGTGTCATAAGAACGAATTCTTCTTAGAGTGGTGCTAGAATTAAGTGTGAACCCCAAATCCATTCATATATTTGTATTTTATGTATGTCTCTGGTCACTTCAGAGACATCATTACCATTTTATGATCCAGGAACCTTACAAATCACCCCCTGGGGCATAAAGGTGATTCTGTTGAGAGAGTCATTAATTTACCCCATGCTGTAGAACTTAAGACACTGTTTTACGAAGGAAATTGTGCATGTATTGGCCAGAATTTCACACCACAATACATGACTTTTTTTTCTTGTACAGGTGAAATAGAGTGGCTGGATGCTACTCACATGAATGATGGAGGTTGCTTGCAGTGACGCAGAACTTTCAATGACACTCATTTACAGAGGCATTCCTACCAGACTAGCTAATACGTGTCACAGTAAAGTAAGGAGGGCATTCAAATAGTAAATTTAGGGTAGTCCCAGGCCATCATCCTTTGGGCACTCTTAAAGCAAGATGTGCAAACCAAAGTCCAGTGGCCGCTAATTCCATAACCTTGAAATAGCAGTCATGTGATTTTTCTCACACTAGGATGTTTCATCCTGAAGTCCAAGGGAGAACGTCAGCTCCTTAAATCTGCCACAGGTGAATGTGAAGTAAAGCCCACTTTGCTTAGTGGGATTTCCACAAAGAATACTTTTTGTGTGGTTTATGAAGGATTTGTTTTGTGTGTACCTTGAAAGGATAGTCTGGAGTTCCAGTACTTTATGACACACAGCCTGACTCAACAAAGGCGGTATAGGGGGATAAAACAGTCAAATTAGGAATAGAGTACCAGGCATAATCTCCCTTGCGTTCTATGTAAGTATTGATAATCACTTCTTTCCCTGATGGGAGGCTGCTTCATCCAATTTACCCACCAATGATTATCAGAAGTATTATCACCCTCTACAAGACATACATGATCCACTGTGCCTATTGTGACTTGAATATCCAATAAGATTTGCTTTTCATTCTTGTGGGAATATCTGTTTATTTGGGACAAATTTACCACTAGGTTAATGGAAGCAATTGGATTTTCTTCTTGCTTTTCGCTCCTCTTGAGAAACTGACTTCCCACTGAGGCGATGGCTCCCCTGTCAAAGTGGTTATTGAGCTGTGCATATAAGTGGGTGGTCCACGATCCCTGGAGGCTGGGCAGGCTCTCTACCTCATTGTGTGGGAGACCAGATTAGAAGAGCATAGGACCGGAGAACAGTAGCCCACCTTCTTTTTAATGTTTATTCTCACAGTACTCATGCCTCATTTGCCTTTTTGTGATTGACTTTGTTCACGCAGCCTAACGATTTCCAGGTCCATCCATGTCATGAGGTGCTTCATGGTTTCCTTGATGCTTTTTAGCGATGCCTTGCATTCTATTGTGATTCTATTGATGTACATTACATTTGGGCTGTCTCCAGATTCTTGCTGTAGTAAATTGTGCTGCAACAAACGTGGGAGAGCACATATCTCTTTGTCTTCTGCTTCTTACTTCTTTGGGGGTATATGCCTGGCAAAGTTATTGCTGAATTGTATAATATGGAATTTACTTTTAAATGTTGTGGTACTAAGTCCACTGGAAGGAATGATGAGATAAAAGAGATGTACAGAAATTTTCAAAGGGTTCATGGAGAAATAGAGTATTATAATGAAATGTGCCAAGACCCAGAGTTAGAAATGCTGGAAAATTTGGGAAAGAAAATTCAAGCTTCAAGTTCGAACACTGACAAGCTCTATGAGCAAAGTATGGCACAAATGAAGGAGGACACTGGGAAAGAATTGGTCAACCTTTAACCAGCTCAGGATGTTGTAGGAGACAATGCAATAGTCCTGGAAAATTATCCCAAACTGCCTGGAAGACATTATCAAAACACATGGCTCCTAGAATTGATAAAATGTCAATTGAAAATGTTCAGTGAATAGATTTTGACCTGAAGGTTCTCATTCATCTATACTAAGACATGTGAAAGAAGACAGCCACTTGACCTACCAACCAGCATTATCCTATATGTGTCCATTGACAAGAAATGTGAAATTTCTAACAGAGTATAAAAATTATCAAAAATATCATTGATATAAAGCACAATAATAATACCATTGACTATAATTAAAAAAAATATTTGCAGCAATACAAATAGCTACTAGAAACTCCAAATGATTTAAAAAGGAACCTGAATCCAGTGACATCATTGCTAAAGTTCAAAGGATCTTGGTCAAATGCAGAGAATGCCAGACAGATATTTACTTGTGTTTTATTCACTACATAAAGACATTCAACTCTGTGGATCATAACAAACTACGGATGACATTTAGAGGAATGGGAATTCCAGAATACTTTATTGTGCTCATGTGGAATTGGTACATGGACCAAGAAGCAGTCATTTGAACAGATTAAACAAATGCTGTGTAATTTTAAATCTGGAGATGTGTACTTCAGGATTTTATCCTTTCCCTCTACTCATTCAACCTGTGTGCTTCAGACTGATGCAGAATAAAGAATTATGATCTATGTTTGCTACATCAAAAAATAGATTGGACTTACTTAGTAAAGACTGTGGAACTTCCAAGTGATTTCAAATTCAGATTTGTTAGATTAGCAAGTAATCACAGAAACTAGAGTCAATGAAGAAAAACACATCATCAGGATTAGAGGAAGACTTATTAATCATCTATGGTATGCAAATAACAGAACTTGGATTACAGAAGTGGAAAAGAACTTGAATCATCTATTGATGAAGATCAAAGTCTATCAATTTCAGTATTTCATTACCTCAAGGAAAAGAAAACAAACCTTCACAGCTACAGAAAGGGATAGTATAGCAGATAAATAATTGGAGCAATCAATATTCCATTTTATGTGGCCCCACATGGAATCTGTAGTGAAGAAATCAAACAACATGTTGCCTTGGGAAAAGTTGCAGGAAAGGACCTTTCAAGGTGTTAAAATGTAAAGATTTCACCTTGAAAATGAAAGTTTACCTGACCCAACCCATTGTATTTTCAATTCACTCAAATTCATGTGAATTTTGAACAACAGAAAAGAAAGACTGGATAGCAATTGTAGCTGAATTGTGGCATGATAGACAATATTGAATACATATCCATGCATTGCCTGAAGAATGAACAGATAGATGGTACAGATGGCGAGGTGGTCTTGTGTAATTCGGTGGTATAATCAGGCATCATGCTTGGGGAAGCAGAGGTTCAGCTCAAAAGAATGAAGATCCTCAAGGAGGTGGATCAGTATAATGGATTGGGCAATGAGTTCAAAGGTAACAATAGTTGTGGGGATGTCATGGGACTGGGAAGTGTTTCTTTCTGTTGTCTGTAGCATTGCGCTGAGTTGGAACTCATTCAATGGCACTCAAGAGAACTCTAGGAGACAGAAACTTTTGCATCACCCCTGGCTTGAGTCACACAAGAGACCCTGGCAGTGTTGTAAATGAGGTCTTGGGCTACTATCTGCAAGGTTGTTTGAGCCATCCATAGGTATGTGGGAGAAAAATGAGGCTTTCCCACATATATGGATATAGAAAGTTGTAGGGAAACTGTTAAAACATCACTGTATCTGTTCTGATCAAACCTAAGGTTTGATGAGTTTATAACAACTTACAAAAGATACGTAATATTGGTATAGTGGGTTAAGGGTTGGTCTGCTAACCCAAAGTCTGGAGGTTTGAATCCACTAGCTACTCGACAGAGAAAACAAACAAACAAACAAAAGCTTTATGCTTCTGTAGAAAGAGCAGCCTCTGAAAACCCCCAAACAACACTACTGTTAACATCCTGTAAGGTCACTGTGAGTTGGAATCAACTCACACCAGCGGTACTGGTTGGGCTTTTGTTATACTAATAAAAACTGGGTTTGTGGCTGAACCCTGGTGGCCTAGTGGTTGTGTGCAGGACTGCGGCCCATAGGGTTGACAGTTCAAATCCAGGAGCAAGAATGGGCTTCCTACTCCCACCAGGGCAGTGATAACACAAAAACAACAACAAAAACACTGGGTTTGTAAAAACAAACAAACAAAGTGAGGCTTCCTCATCTCATAAAGAATTACAATCTCAGAAACCCTAAGTATAGCTGCCCTTAGTTTGAATGGACCTGGTAGCGGTGGGTTCTGTCGAGATCTGGTTTTGACTGAGTCACAGAGGAAGTAAGTTCTGTTAGTTCCAGGGCAAGCCTCCTCTTCCTAGAGACTTATTTCTCCGAACTTTCTTTTGCTTACAGAACAAATACGTGATGCAGGGAGATAAAAACTTACTTCTACCTTCTGGACACATTCTTTATAATCTGATCCCTATGGTATTTGGATTCTGACTCAGAATGACCCTATCTACAACTAAAAGAAACACTGCCAGGACCTGTATGATCATCACAATTGTTATTATGTTTAAGGCAACTGTTGTAGCCACTGTGTCCATTCATCTTCTTGATGGTCTGGGTCTTTTTTGTTGGCTTTTCACTTTATCTGGAAGAATATCCTTTTTCAGGGACTCATCTCTCCTGCTAACATGTTCAAAATACACAAGACAAAGTCTCAGCACCCTTGATTCTAAAGAGCATCTGACTTTACTTCTCTCGAGATATTTGTTTATTCTTCGGGCAGTCCACCATACCTTCAATATCTTACATCAGCTCTATGATTCATATAGATCAATTCTTCCCCAGTTGTTTTTCTTCATTGCCCAACTTTCATATGCTTATGAAGTGATTAAAATTGCCATGGCTTGAGTCAGGTGAACCTCAGTTTTCAAAGGGATATATTTCTCTTCAAAGAGGCCTTGCACAGTATAATTTGCCCAAAGCAATAAGTCATTTGCTCTCTGGCTGCTTTTTGCATGAATATCGATTGTGAATCCAGGCAAGAGAGTATCCTGAAAGCTTCGATCTTTGCTTCATTTTTCGTGATGTTACCTTTTGGTCTAATTATTTCAGTCTTCTTTACATTGAGTTATAATCGATACTGAAGGCTGCAACCCTTGATCTTCATCAGCAAGTGCTTCATACTCTTCTCACTCTAAGCAAGTAAGGTGGTGTCATCTGCATATTCCAGGTTGTAATAAGCATTCCTTCAATCCAGATGCCAGATTCTTCTATATACAATCCAATTTCTCTGATGATTTGCTTAGCAAGCAGATTAAATGAGTATGGAAAGAAGGTACAACCCTGACACACACTTATCCTGATATTAAACTACTCCCTATTCTTCAGTCTATTTATACTACTCTTTCTTTTTCAATGTTGATTGTCCTAAATAAATAATCAAATTCTCTCTGGCTAATAGAGATTAAAGAATTATGACGTAGGTTTGCTACATCAAAAAAATTGACTGGACTTTCTTATTAATGATGGTGGAAGTTCCAAGTGATTTCAAATTTAGATTTGTTCGATTACAGTGATACTGGTTCACTCAATTTTTAAAATCACTTTATTGGGGGCTCATGCAACTCTTAGGGTGATCCATGCATCCATCCTTTGTATGCCAAGCACATTTGTACATTTGTTGACATCGTCATTCTCAAAACATTTGCTTTCTACTTATGCCCTTGGTATTAGTTCCTCATTTACCCCCTCCCTCAAGAATCCTTGATAATTTGTAAATTATTATTATTTTGTCAATTTCTATACTGTTCGATGTCTTCCTTCACCCACTTCCCTGTTGTATGTTCTGCAGGAAGGAGGTTATATGTAGAGTCTTATAATTGATTCACCCTTTGTACCTCACCTTTCCTCCACCCCCTGGTATCACCACTCTCATCGTTGGTCCTGAAGGGATCATCTATTCTGGATTCCATATGTTTCCAGTTCCTAGCTGTACCAGTGTAAATTCTCTGGTATAGATGGATTTGTAAGGTAGAAATGGGATCATAATAGTGTGTGTGTGTGTGTGGGGGAGAAGCATTGAAGAACTAGAGGAAAGTTGTATGTTTCATCATTGCAACACTGCACCCTAGGGAGGCCCATTGGAGTAGTGGGTTAAGTTTGGGGCTGCTAGTCCCAAGGTCAGCGGTTTGAAACCACCAGTCGATGCATGGAAGAAGGATAAGGGTATCTGCTTCCATAAAGATGGACAGTCTCAGCCACCCACAATGGGTCAGTTCAGCAGGATTGCCATGAGGCAACATTCATTTGATGGCAATGAATTTGATATAGTCAACTTATTATACATATGAGAGAGATGAAATGTAAGCAATGCAAAACATCTCCAATCAAAACTTTTACCCAAATATATGCAGAGCTTTAGAGTGTAAATGTACGCACTGATTGATTACCTTGCAGACCATGAAAATGGTGGTGATGAAGCAGTAATAACAATGTTTATCACTTCAGGAGGTTAGATGCCATATAACTCACTTCGTTCTCATGTAATTCCTAGAGGCAGATTCTGATATATTCTCTATTTGGTAAGGTAAGAAAAAGGACAGCAAATGGAAGCAACTTCACTCATTTAATAATGGGAGAGTTTGTGTTTGAATGCTACTATCCTTCAGGAGAGGATTTGGTAGCACTAAGGCAGGAATTTGCTCTGCTTATAATAGCTTTAGGCACAAACTGGAGAGAGTATAAATAAGAGATGGTTTACTGGGGTCAGGGAGGACCAGTGACTTCCTTGAGAGTGACATGAATATAAAATTTTGTTGAAGATCATCCACAATGGCTGCAACAGTATACAGACAGGGAACTGCCAGAGGTTCAGGCCCAATTCAGAAGAGACTTGAAATAAGGGATCTCATTCCTGATGTCAGATGGACTTTGACTTAAGGCAGAGATTACCAGAAAGGTATTTACTTATGCTTTATGGACTATGCCAAAGTATGTGTGTGGCGGTCACGTGTTTGAGATGTTGATTTCATGATTGAGATGTAGGGGTTGAGTCTAACCTGTTAATCTGCAGATAGCCACTGAGTAGCCAATGAGACCTCTGTGTGAGCATGGCTTTCTCCTGAGAATCCTGGGAAACCTCACGATATTGCCCTCATGGAGATGAAAGGCCATCTCCCCAGTTGTTGGGAGTCAGTCTCAGAGACAACAAACTATAGATAAGACAAGATGGTAGTCTCTGAGGAGCTGGAGGAGCTGAAGGAGAAGCCACACAGCCTTACCCTGATGGAACCAGATCTCTGATGCTGGCGAAGCCACATGGAGACCCCTGCCAGGGCTGAGTTGCTTCTACCACCACTAGATGCTGTTGATGGACCTTGAGCCCTAAAAACGAGGAGCCATGGGGAGACCTCCACCAGTTCCAGGACACTGCACCCACTGGCTTGTGACTTTGTGAGTCAGAAGGGAACTTTAGAGACTGGTATCAGGCACATGGGTTAATCTTAGACTTATGACTTTCAACTGGACTGAGTTGGGATGCTTTCTCAATATTCTATTCCTCTTATATATATATCCATATGCATGTCTATGAATTTGTTTCTCTAGTCTACCTGGACTAATACAATGTGCCTCTGTGAGCCATATTAAACTAGAAATTAAACTTTGAGAAGAATGAGGGTGAGCATTTCATTGTGCTTATGTATGACTGTCATATGAACCAGTAAACAGTTGTGTGAACAGAACAGGGACATATTGAATGGGTTAAAATGAAGAAAAGTGTGTGTCAGGGTTGTGTCACCATAAGAAGCTGGATTATAAATCATCAAAAAGCAGAATGTGGTGTCAGGATGGGAAGAAGGCTTATTAGCCACCTTGGATGCACAGATGACAGACCATGGTGACTGAAAGTGAGGAGAACTTGAAGCATTTGCAGAGGAAGGTCAACGATTACAGCCTTCCCTATAGACTACAACTCCCTGTTAGAAAGGCCCACACTATCACAACTGGACCCATGAGCAGTGGAGAAAAGATTTTGTCTCGCTTGGATCCACAACCAATTAGTTTCAGCTTTTGAAATTTCTCCATCACAGGCCTGAAAAGAAAATATAAAGACTGAAAAAAGTGGCTTTAATTTTTCTGTATTGGAAAATGGCAGTGGCAAATGGTCTAGCCCTCACAAGTTCCCCACCTGTGTGTGGTTTCACTTTATGGACTGGGTATCTGTAACTCTTTATTAACATTTCATGTTTCAGAACTTTGTGATCGTGTCCCTAGTGATTCAAATGATTTGAGTAAGGGCTTCCTTTCAAATCCATTTGCCTTTGCAAAGCCCAAGGGGGACTGGCTCACTGGATGAAAATGAAAATGGATAATGAAGCACTCTAATTAATGTGAATATTATAGAAATTTAGCTGTGGTTGATGGGCTCCAGTTAAGTATCAATCACTGTCTCTTAATTCTCTGATGAATTTGAGAATATATGAAATAAAACACTACCAAAAGTACTTGCTCAGGGAAAGCCAATTGAAGGGAAAGTCTTTTGATTTATTCAGCACCAGATAGGATTGGTGTAATACAGCACATTGGCCCTTTTATGAGCCTATCTATTCATATGTAATAAAAGTTATTCCTGAAGTCATAACATTCCATATTCTTGTCTGAATTCAATCATCACAATACAATATGAGACTTGGATTAATAAACATATTAGTTATGAAAAGAAACTTCCCTTAACTACTGGTGAGATAGACCACAGAATAGTAAATTCCTTGTCAGGTTTGCTCTGCGTCCCTGTAGGAAGCCAACAGCTCCTGGGCAATGCCTCTTGGGTGGAGCTCCCGAAAGACAGGAGACGTGGGATTCCGCTCAGGTCCTGGGGTTTTCAATAGAGAAAAACCTATACTAAGACTCACACTTGGAATAGCCTCCCGGTCAATTCTCACTCATCCTGGTTCCATGTGTGTCAGAGTAGAAATCTACAGCACTGAGTTTTTCAGTGACTGGTGTTCTGCAAATAGTCATAGGGACTGGATAATAGGCATCAGCAGACACATAACAAATAAAAACATATTGTTGAGAATGAGGGGGGCTGGGGCAGAGATCCAAAATCCATCTGTACACAGTGGAGCAATCACCCCAGAGGAGCCCCAGGGAAGGGATGAGTGATCAGGGTGCAATAAAACATTAATGAAACAGAATATATTTCTCTGGTTCCTTGAGACTTCCTCACCCCCAACTACCATGATTCCAATGCTGGGTCCTAATTCAGACTAGACACAAACATGTGCACGGGACATGGGACACATAAGACATGGGAACTCATGACACACAGAATCCAGGAACAAGAGTGAAAATAGTGATACCAGAATGGTAGGGGGAAGAGGTAGAGAGGAAAGAGGAACCAATCACAATGATCAACATGTAACCTTATGCCTCTCTTAAGGGAAAAGAACAACAGAAAACATGGGGGAAGGGAGACAGCGGTCTGTATAAGAGATAAAAATAATAACAACGTACAATCAGTCAGGAGGTTATGAGGAGGGGAGGAGCGGGAAAAAAACCAATAACAAGGGCTCAATAGAAAGTAAATGCCTAGAAAAGAATAAGGGCAACATATGTACAACCATGCCTGATTCAATTGATGTATGGATTGTGATAAGAGTTGTACAAACCCCCAATGAAATGATTTTAAAACAAAATTATACACACACACATATGTTATATATATATATATATATATATATGGGGTGCCTATGTGTGGACTTGAACTTCAACCTTCTGTTCCAAAGCTAAATGCATTCACCGTTTTCGCCACTCAGGAACTCATGGTGCAACAGAGCCCAGCACAAGTAAATGCCCCCCCTCCCCATCATGCGATGACAAGTGATCAGTTTAACCACAAGTGTGTATAGCTGAAAACACAGTCACCTCCTGGGCTTCATGAACATTTTGTCAGAGCCTCCCTGGAGAGCTCTGAGAACTCTTACCAGGGTCAAGATGCTGAGGGGAAAGGAAGACCCTTTCGGTCTATAAGCTCATCACTTTGTCTCTGGTGCCCTACTTCAATGTGGTGAGTATGAGCAATGCAGTCACTGGAGCTGCCTTCAGGTTCCCCCTCCCACAGTGGGACATGGGCAAAGCTTTCCCACGGTAGCAGACACAGCTCTGTCAATTAAGCATCACTTTCAATTTCCCTGTTTATAAGCCTGTGCCTACTAAACATCAATAATTCCTTCCCTCTTTCCTTGTCACTGGAAGATTGATGGTGCACGTCATCCTGCCTATGAAGACATTTCAGAGAAAATCACACTTCTGTCTGCA
>PVJH01049137.1:0-10461 GCA_004026705.1 Nesogale talazaci
AACAATACGCTCTCTTGGCCGCCTCTCCTCCCCCAACTCTTACCCCTCTCCTCCCCATTCCCTTCCCCCAAGTCAACTCCTTCCCCCTCTCTCTCACCCCACAAGGACCACCAGGTGGGGCTGAGAGGACTTCTCTGCTGAATTACTGCTTTATTTCCACCAATTTGTATTCAGATGGGAGCCATATGTTCCTCCTCTTTATCTGTTAAGAGTCTTCCAGGTGCCAATACAATCATCAAGAAGACAACAGTTACAGAGAGGATTGCAAAAGTTTACTGCTGGATGAAGTTGAGAAATCAGACCTGTACGTATGGCACTTCTCAGTGAGCCTGTGTCACAGCCTGGAAACACAGAGGCAAGAGTTGCCCATCTCAGTTTATCAAGGTCAAGAACCCAAAGAAAGGAAATATAGAGTCTGGAAAACAAAGAGATGGCAAAAAAGCACATGCTATTTGTTGAATACGGCTTTACTTAACATAGACACTTTAATTCAGAATCGATTTATTCTTCCTTGAGTAAATACAGTAACCTCAATATGTGTCATACAAACTAATTTTTGTTTGCGTAAAATACATAGCCTAATGAGTGTGAAATAATAATAATACACGATTCTGACACAAATATAAAATGCCCACATGTCAATATCTCATCCAATTCATTAATGAGGGATTCCATAAAATGTTATACCCAGTTCAAAGGAGATCAGAGTTATATACATGTGGATAACAAGAATGCTGAAGAGAAGTTGCAATAAATTCCAAAAGGATTATTATATTAATGGCTATAAGCTGGTAGAGTTAGGGATCATGGTGTCTATACCTGGGTTATATATATCTAAGAGAGTTTAAACAGTTGCAATTGTCGCAGTCTTCATCTGCATTGCTGTGAGCGGGAATCTTTGATATTACTCTCAAACAAGAGTCATTTGCACACCTTCAGTTGTCTACGAAGTAACCTCTACCCCTACAGAAGTATAAAATAGACCATAGAAGGTGAGTCCATCCCCCACACACCAGCACAATCAAATGATCCCCAAGAGAGGAAGGAGTGCTTTCTTCTGTAGCCCTTGGAATGCGCTCTTAACATCTCCGGTGGGCATCAGAATTTCAGTCCTGCACATGGCCTCCCCGGTGCCCAGTGATCTTGCTGGTCTTTCCTCGCTATGTCTCATCTGCCTCCACTCCCTTCGCCGCTCAGCACGTGCTGCCGAGACCTGACAAGGAGATAGAATGAGAGCTTCCCTAACAGATTTATCCGTCCAGGGAGGTGGGGTTTGTAGGGAACAAGAAATCAAAGGAAATGAAGTGAGAGCGCTGTTGGGTGCCAGATAACGGTTAGAGCTGGCCCTTTGTCTAAAGCCAGAGAATTAGCTAACCTACCAGGTCTACAGACCACGAGAGCCACGATTGCAGAAAGGAAGGGAAAATTCGGCTGCATGCAGACCCGCTAACACACCGCAGCACGTCTGGCCGGGCCGTCTCTGCGGGGGAGCCGGCTGCCAACGCTGCAAGGAACCGCTTCGGGTCCCGGGCAGGGGTCCGAAGCAGGAGACAGCGAGCAAAGGACCTTTCCAGAGGATTGCTATTTGGGGGACAGCTGTACTTTCTGTGGACCGATGAGTCCGCGCGATCGGAGAGCCATTCTAATCTTTGATCCTGTTCCTCACCTGAAGCCTTTCCAGAAAATCCAAGCACGCCTAGTGCATGCGCGGGAGGGGGTGTGGAGGGGGGAGAATCGGTTGACATTATTGCTCAGAAGATAGAATTCTACCAAGCCTACTCGGAAATAACTTCCAAAGAGAAAGCAAAAGCGTCCCAAGGAGGCGCGCTCCGACGGCGGTGCGCGACGCTGCCCGGGCAGACTGGATCTTCCCCGGGGGAAAAAGCACCGCGGAGCCATGGAAATCCCAAGGTCGAGCCCTTTTCTGGAGTTTGTAAGACGCTCGTGGGCAAAGATGTTTCTTTCGAATTCACAGAGTTGCCATTGTACACAAAAATGACTGAATAAAATATCATTCGCAAAAAAAAAAAAAAAAAAGATTGGCGCCCACGCAACCCTTTGAAGTAGTGCTATTTTACCATGAAAGAAAGAAAGAAAAAGGCTGGAGCCCAGGCAACCCTATGCAGCAGTGCTATTTTACATCCTAGTAGAGTCTCTTTGCAGAGGAATTAACTTGAGGCAAACAAGACAGAGAGAAGGGGGTGTCTTGCGGGGAGGGCCTTTGAGGATGTGGCCTTTTGGCGCACAGTTCACCAAAGTCAAGGAGTCATCATGCAAAATGTCGGGGCGGGGGGGGGGGGAGTGATCTAAGAATTGCGAGGAGAAAATACAAAGGCCAGCCTCATTGGGACTGATAGAGAATGAGAGTGGACCCGGTGCTGCCCTGGGACTGACACTCAGTGAGAAGATGTGGCCAACCTAGGCCGCGCTTCAAGGGCCCCTCTAGCTGCTGGACCAAGAGTGACAGTGATGTGCACAGCGCCAGAGTGGAACAGCTAGAGCAGCACTAATGAAATTAAAACAAAATCCAAGCCCCCTAGGATTGGACCTGTGGACCTATTGGGGAAATGTTACTATAATAAAAATCTTGCAGCCCATAAAATCTCTCCACAAAAAAACAGAAGAGAAAAAACAGTTCTATTTTTGAATAAGCATTAAATCAGAATATACCACATCACATGCAGTCCCCTAAAGATATTACAAATTTTTTAAAAAATACAAATATAGAATCTGCGTAGATCTATTATACTAATATGTCGAAGATAAAATTGATGATTTTCTATTATCTTCATGCCAGATAACTGAAGTTATGCTAATCTCCTCCCAGGAAAAGGAGTTAAGGATGTGGTTTTGAGATAGGGCCAAAACTCTCGTGTCATTAAGTGAATTCTGACTCAAAACAACCCCAGAATAGATCTGTTTCTGCAGATTTCTGAGGCTGTAACTCTTCGCAAGGAGAAGAAAGCTTTATCTTTCTCTCATGGAGTCCAGTGGCTGACAGTGGGATTTGCATCACTGCGTGAGATAGGGCAGGTGAGCACAAATGGATGTTGCTTGGCCATAGACTGAGGTCAAAGTAATTCCCTCATTCAAGGCAGGGGAATATCTGGATGACAGGCAATATAAAAACAAACAAATTCCTACTCCCACCACCAGAGAGCAGTGATGCCCCCCCCCAAAAAAAACAAACAAAACCCGCTGCCACTCAGTGATACTGACGGTAGCCCCAATAAGTTTCCAGACTGTAACTCTTAACAGGAGCAGATAATGAAGTCTTCCTCCCTCAGTGGCTGTGGTATCTACGTGCTGACCTTGTCAATTGCTGCCCAACGCATAACCACATCCCTAGGGGTCCTGCAGACAATCTGAGGCCTTCAGAATCATCAATACCATCCAAGGTCACAGGCCTCACTGAAGAGCAGCGAGCTCCAAACATCACATTAGGAGTGAGTTGGTTAAGTGTTTGACCAGTATGAAATAACCAGATAATGATGTTATAAATATTTACATGGCCCTTGGGTCTTGGCAGAATAAAATGTTCCCCACACCTGCATATGATTAACTGTGTGACTACATGTGGCAGTCATGTGCTTATGTTAATTTTATGATTGAAATGTAGGGGTGGAGTCTACTAGCCTGTTAATCTGGAGATAGCCATTCAGTAGCCAATGAGGACTCTATGTGGGCATGGCTTTCTCCTGAGACTTAAATCTTGCTTTATTTCCCTTGTGAAGATGAGAAGCTATGTCCCCCAGTTGTTGGGAGTGAGTCTTAGAGGCGATGAGTCACGGGAAAGACAAGATGGCAGCATCCAAGAAGCTGGAGGAGCCGGCGGAGAGATCACATGGCTTTGCTCTGATGGAGCCAGACCTCTGAGGCTGGAGAGGCATGCTGTTGATGGACCCTGAGCCCTGGAAGCGGGGAGCCATGGGGAGAGCCCTGCCAGTGCCAGAATTCTGCATCCACTAATCTGTGACTTTGTGAGTAGGAAGGAGACTTTGTAGACTGATTTCGGGCATATGGATTAATATCGGACTTATGACTTTGTACTAGACTCGATTGGGATGCCTTCTTAGTGTCACATTCCTTTTGTATATAAACCCTTTCCTTATATCGATATGCATGTCCTTAAATTTGTTCCTCTAGCCTACCTGCACTAACACACTACATTTCCCAGAGTCCCTTGTATCCAGCGCCATCTTGTGGAAATTGTGCATGTTAAACTGAAATTCCCAGAATCCTTCAGGTGCTGAGAGAACCCATAAATACTGTATCCCAGTGTGGTCAGGGAAACCATCTTTATTATTATTATTATTATTTTAATTATTTTATTTACATAGAACTCATATATTATACAATTCAATGGTTTAAACCTTAAAAGAAGTTGTACAAATATCACCACAATTAATTTTAGGACATTTTCTTCCTTGTACTCATTAGTTCTCTATTTCCCTTAACATCCTCTGCCATACCCCTAAGGAACTATAAGCCCAGTTACCATCTCTATCTTGGATTTCACATAAAGAAAGTCAAATAAAAGCAAAACGACAAAAAAGTCAACAATAGCAAAATAAAACAGAAAACTCTCAATTGAAAAGAAAATAATAAAAACTAGAAAAATGCATAAAATGGGTCAAAAGGGAGAACAAATGATAAGGCATTCATTTAAACTTAAGCATATCTCTATTAATGCACTTTCCAATGCACTCTGATAGCAAGGCTATTCACCTCCCTGGGCAACAAATAGGAAGAGGAAGTTATCTGGAGGCATGCTCCATTTGGGGACACCGAAAATGGATCTTGAGCTTTCACTGTCACCCATAACCTTCTGCAAACTGGGTGTTCAGAATTGAAGCTCTTGTATCCCTTCTCTGGTCATGCATTTCATTATTTACTATCCTTGGATCAAAGCTGGTGTGCGTTTTCCACGTGGCCTTAGCTGACCCCTCATCTAGATGGCTGCTTATCTGAAGCAAGGTGTTAAGACCCCAGATGCTCTTCTTTCTGGGAGCCAGACACCAGGGGATTTCTTCACCACACTCTGGGGCAGCCATCTTTTTGACCTCACTAGCCTTTCCTCCAGAGCCCCAGACAAAGCTCTGCATAGTTGCCTCTACGTCTGTCCAGAGCAATTATTTTCTCTTGGTAAAAGATGAGAACCTAATCGTGGTAACAGAGTTTGGTGAGCCAGCCAGAAGAAAGAGGAAACCAAACACCAAACTCACTGTCATCAAGCTGATTCCGACCCAAAGCAACCTCGTAGGACAAGAGAATTGCCCTGTGGATGTGTGAGACTATAACTTTTGAAAGATGCAGAAAGCCTTCTCTTTTTCTGGCAGAGTGACTGTTGGTTTCAAACTGCTGAATTTGTGGTTAGCAACCCAACCCATAACCACGACATCACCAAAGCTCCTAGAAGAAAAAGAAAACTAGAAAAAGAATGTCTTTCTCCCCCGAGAGACCTGCCCCAGGCAGGCAGGCAATTCTGTGTCTCTTATCCTCAGTAAATTTCTGACAGATCCCAGAGGTGAGGGAATCTCTGTTGGAATTTTTTTTATCTCTATGTTTTTCTGTGGAACCTAATTATAAGCCCCCATAAGGTCTGGATCAGCCAGGAGGCCGTCTCCCATCTGGGTTGATGGAGAGGGAATGGAAGGACTCAAGACTTCTGGGCACCTAATGAAAAGCTTCCATGAGGCCGGGATGGGGCTGAGGATTCTTCTCTCATGCCATGTGGTAGGCAGGAAATTTAAAGAACTCAGTCTTTTAGAGCCCAGACTGCATCACCCTGGAGTGCGCTCTTCAACTGCCTTTGGAATGAGCAAGCCCTTCACAGACCCCGTTTGTTTGAACAGTGAGCAACATGCATGCCCTAGAGTCAAACCTCCGAAAGTCCAAGCAGAGCGGGAGGCTGATTTGCAAGCTCCGGTACAAACCAATTTCATGTACTAGAAATGCTTGTGTTTCTTCTTCTAGAAATTATTTTTGTTTATGGGTGGCTGGATTTCTTCCATCTCTCTCTCTCACACACACACAACCTTGAAAACCAGAGTTCTGTTTCCTTGGACTTGTCCTGAGTTATTTTTATGTTTCTGTTCTTTTGCTCTATATTGAGAAGTTATTGATCGTCGTAACAGGGTATCACAGGAAAAATAGGCTGGCAGGGGGTGACCTTACTAAACACTGAAACTCAGTGTTTGAACTTACCCAAAATCTCACCCACCAAAATGGGGCTGGCCTACATGAAAGCTGCACCTATTTTGAAGACCTCTTCTAACCGTATAAACTTTCTATTCAAATTTTGACTTTCTTACCCTCCATTCAGAACTTTTTATTTATTTATTTTTTCATTCAGAACTTTTTTTATGTGATTTTTTTTCTTAATCCTTTTAGAGAGTATACTATCGGGGAAAATTTTTTTTAAATTTTTTTTGGAGGGGCATCATTGTCCTCTGGTGGTCGTGGGAGCTACCCAGTGCTGCTCCTGAGACCACCGCTGGATTTGAACTGCCAAGCCTGCAGGCTGCAGTCCCGCACTCAACCACTTATGCCATTGGGGTTCCGCCAATTTTTTTTAATTGATATAAAAAAATTTTTAAGGCAAAATGTTTAGGAAAATTTTAATTTTGCCTCTGGATGGTATTTGTGATAGTTACACAATTTCATGTCAACTTGATAAATAAGACCGAAGGGATGGAGTCTAGCCTATAGATCAGAGTCTAGCCTGTCAATCAGGTCACAGCCTGGTGATCCCTTCCTGTGGGTGTGGCCTTCTGGTGAAGATTCTGGGACTTCTCTCTTCCTCCCTGGAGGCAGGGTCTCTCTCTCTCTCTCTCTCTCTCTCTCTCTCTCTCTCTGTTTCACATTCCTGTTGACAAGTTACATGGAGAAAAGGCAATGGCAGCCAGAGCACTGAGATGTGTCTAATGCCATTGCACCCACAAGTCTTTCCACCAACCTGCCTGTGATCTTCCTGCATTCCTTCCTCTTCATTGCTGTGCTGTGTGAGTCTGAAGAGTCATTCGTAGGCTAAAATCAGACTTATGAGCTAATATCAAAATTATGGACTTGATCTGGACTGGGCGGGATATTTTGCTGATGCATAATTACTTCTTGATATAAAGTTCTCACTTACATATATATGAGTGTCTCTGAATGTGTTTCTCTGGTCAATCTGGACCAATACCGTACTAGTTAGATAAAATGTATGTTTTTACTTTCTGGTTTTAGGAACTCATTTTATAATAGGTGAATTAAATTACTTAATAAAAAGGAGCTAATGAAAAAATTTTCATTCTGACAGATGTAAATCTATATATCTATATATAAATGGATGTTGAGCTCTGTTAGTGAGATCTAATCTGAGAACAATTGGTTCTTATAATGTGGCCCTGCTTCATACCTACCCTTGGAGAAGATCACTGACGATATGGGTACTATAGAAAACCACCGTGAGTCATCTTATGGTGCCCAGCTCTCACAGCCAGATCTTTAAGACTTGTCTTTAAAACAAGTGACCATTGCAAGACAGTGTCGGCTAACCCATGTGGGAAAAATGCTCCAGCTTCAATGTGGTCAAAGGATTTTTAATAAAATTCATGATAAGTAGAGAGGGTTATGATAGAAGTCGAATTCTGAGCACTAAGTTTGGGGGTGGCTATAGCTACTGTGACAGTCTAAACTCTTTTTTCTTTTTGTTCAAATCTCCACTTGAATTTAGAGTCCATTAAGTTATTTGTCGCCATTATCTGACAGAGTGCACTATAGAGCAGATGACTACCATTCCTCCAGCAACCACAGGGAGGGAGAGTGTCTCCGATACATATCCCTAATAAATTTGAGAAAGCAGGAAGGGAAGTTTCCATAGGACAACTCTGTTTTAAGTATGCCTACTTAAAAAATAAGGCATTTGGTTAGATAAATTTATCTTTCTTTTATCCCAGCTCATTTCAGCCTATTAGAGCTACAAAAATTCATGCTGGCCTGTCATTACCACAAAAATTACATCACGGACCTGTGGAAAAACACCAAGTTTTTTTGGTAATAGGTGTTGTTGGTCTCAAACTGTTCTTGGTGTCAATGCGTTTCTTTGTCTCATGATGATAACTTTGAGTGGACTTTCCCTTAGGCTTAAAACCCAATCAAACTCACTGCCTTGGAGTCAATGCCAGCCCAAAGCATGGGGTAGACCTGCCCCTGTGAGTTTCCACGCGTGACGTGATGGTGATGGGACCACAGAGACCCATCTTTCCTCTGCCGAGCAGCTGGTGGTGTGCAGCGAGAGACCTTGCTGATGGCAGCCCAACAGCTCCTTCAACCTTTTCCACTTTTGACCTTTTTCCTCCTGAGAAATTTGCAACATGGACAAGTACTGCCAGAAACACCTGGAATTCATTTCATGTTTGATTTTGAATTCATTTTTGTCTTTTGTATGTTCAGAAATCTTTTGCTGTGGCCAAATTTCCATTGTGACCCCACAGGGGGTCTAGATCCACAGTTTAATAGCCAGGGCCTAAGACAAGCCAGGGTCTTTAGGGTCATTATTTCAGGATTTTCTAAAACTACAGACCCAGTCAATCCGGGGGAGATTGGGATTGTAGAACAGCTGGATCCCACACATTTACACCCCACATAGGAAGCCTAGGCCTGTGAACAACTTATAACCTCTCTTAAAAAAACAAACAGTAGTCCCATGTCAAGCTCTTAACTTGGGATAGTCTGCTCCCTTAAGTGTCAAGCAATTAGGAGAGGTTTCCCTTCATGTAGGCAGGATGGTACGCTGCCTGATAGGTGCAGGAAGAAGCCACAGGAAGAGAGATCCCTAGGGCTGAGCCCCGGTGGCATAGTGGTTGTGCGCGGGACTGCGGCCCACTGGGACGGAGGTTCAATTCCAGCAGTGGGGCTGGGCCTCTTACTCCCACCAGTGGAGAGCAGTGATGGCCCCCCCCCCCCCCCCCAAAAAAAAAAAAGAGATCCCTAACCCAGAAAAAATACAGGTATTATATCTCTCAAGGGGGACTGAAATAGGACGGAATTTAGGGACAGTGAATTATTTAATGTGGCTCTTCGAGCCCAAAGTTCTCTAACTCCCACCAAATGACCTTCTCCACCATGGGCCTGGGTAAGAAGGTGGGGGGAGCACTGCTAGGATTCACCTGTGAGTAATTGTTAACTGGCTGCATTGTTTGTCATTTTGCTGAGGTGTTTAAAAGGAGTGTCCTGAGACACCAGGAGGGGGAAATCTCACCGCCAGTGAGAGCCAGAAGTGAAGCATGTCCTCTGGACACCAAATCCCTAGCAGAGAACCTTGATTCCGAAGATACCTGTGACATCAGAGAAGCAGGAGCTGAACCAAGCCTCTGACTGGCATGAGACAGTGGGGACTGTAAAGCTGAGGACTTTGGGACGGGAAGCTGGCCTGTGGAGTGAGGTGTGGTTTTATGCCCTTAATCCGAGTAGGAGGATTTTCTGTGCATTTAATTCAGGTAGCCGGTTTGCTGAATGCAGTTGAGGTGTGGTTTACCCTTTGGGCATTTATTAGCAGCTCCAAAGGAACTTTGTAACATGTCCTCACTGAACATTTGCATTCTGAGCCTTTCTCATTTGCATGACAGCCAAATAGCTTCCTTAATAAACCCTATTTAAAATGAGAATTGCTGTGAGTTGTGTGACCATTGAAATGGATTATAGAATCAAAAAAAATTTTTTTTAAAGAAATGGATTATAGAATCTAGATGAAAAGTGGAGAATATTGTGGTAGACAGCATGAGAACACAAATGATGGTTGCTTGATCAGAAACTGAGGCCAAAATTATTCCTTTTTGTGGGACTATGTTCCCTTATATTTGACAGCTTTTAGAAACAGTAGGCTTAAACTGAAATTTCCATAATGTCTTGTGGGAAGCCTTATATGCTCAGACCCACATGTGTTCATGGAAGCCCTCTTCCTGACCTCACTGGTTTTTAGGCCATGGCTTTTCTCTGAAGCCCATAATAAAATTTTGTTGTCGTCTTTATGCCTGACCTGAATAATTTTTTTCTCTTGGTTAAAGATAAGATCCTGATACAGGTAACAATTTTTCTTGATGATTACATTTCAAGATACAAGTCTTTATGGAAATAAATTGATGTTCATACTTTTCAAAGATGCAGAGAAAGAATTTACCATGACAACCATCTAAAATGAATTATGAAAGAACAGGAAAGGGAGAGAAGATTCTTCCCTTATTTTCCACAGAATGAAATCCTCTAGTTTCCCTCAACCCCCCAAAAAATCATTTTTAGGCACCCCCACCCCACCAAATCATTTTATTAGGACATAATCCCTGCATCATGCTATTCAGTAGTGCAGTCATATCAAGCAGTGGTGTACAATTGCTACTACAACATTTTCATCCTTCTTACACTTCTTGGTATTGACTCCCTGTTATCCTCGCCCTCTCCTGCCAGAACCCTTAGGAG
>PVJH01049138.1:0-10468 GCA_004026705.1 Nesogale talazaci
AAAACACCACATAGCCACCCCAATATCGGTCCCTGGCCTGGTAGCTTCAAAAGCAGTTTCTCAGCAGTGCCCGGGTGCTGGGTTGACCAGGTGTGGTATCAGGAACAGGCCTCCTCAGCTGTCCCCTTGGTACCTCTGATACCCCCCACCGTGTACCATCCCTGCCAGGCTCGGCCACTGGCCTTTTCTGCGAGTTGAGCCAACAAGGACAGATGGTAGGGGAGGAGGCCATTGTGGCGGGGGCGGTGCCTCCATAGTCCTGGCAGTGAGCACCCCTGACCAACCACAGGGTGCCCGAGAGTGTGTGCGTGAGAGTTCGCAGGACCCCTGCCAGCCTCCTCGTCCTCCTTGGCCTGGCCTGGCCTGTCAAACCCCCGTGGGGGTGTTTTTAAAAGTACAGCCCCGGGCAGCAGAGCACGGGAACCTGTGCAGCACCACGTTCCAGCCTATTGCCCAAAAGTGGTCACGTGTGCAGGGTCATCAAAGGTGATGTCCCCATGCCGTGCTGGGGGACCACAGAGCCCCAGGCCAGGAGCCACTGTGGGGTGATGGCTGTGCCCTGCCCAGGCCCATGAAGGACACTGTCCACTAATCAAACACAGAGTCACCCTCCTGTGAAGGTCAGTCCTCTCCTCCCTGCAACTGTTCTGTGTCTCTCCCCCCCCCCTCCCATGGGCCAGGTCAGCCCCTCTGCACACAGTGCCCCTCTCATCCCACAGGAAAACACAGCGCATTGGTCACAAAGGGGGCTGCCCAGGGCCACACTGCTCTACGCGCCATGGCGGGGTGGAAATCTTCCAGGCCCAAAGACCAGTCCTTATTTCTAAGAGCAGAGTTCTGATTTTAATTAAATAGAGTAGTTTATGCTGCCCCATCCCCACCTCCACTCCACCCCCCACACAAAGCTTCAGCTTAATTTCTATGGTTACTAGGGATATAAATCTCTCGATTGCTTTAAAAACAGATTTTTGTTCAGGAGAGGGTTGACAGCTCCCTTTAAGAGACATTATTACTTAATTTTGCTTTCCTCAGTTTAAACACATAAAAAATATTTGTAATGATACCCCAAAGGCATCATAAAAATGTAAAATAATTGTACTCTAAAATATCCAAAATTACAGGAAATAGACCTCATTTTGGAAAGTGAACTGGGGTTCCCGACTGGGGACCTGGCGTGTGACATACTCAAAACCAGGGCCTCTGCTCAGGGGGCGTCTTTTGGTGTCTGCCCCCCACTCCATCCCTTTCATGCTGAAAGGCTTTCTCCCCTGCTGTTGTCAATCACCTGCACTTTAAAATGCGTTCACTTGCGCATGACCCGGTGGACGCCTCCGTCCCCCTCCGGGAGACCCGGGTGGCCTCACTGGCCAGCGGCCCTCGGCTCTGTCCGGATCATTTCTAACAGGGTGGCTCTGAGCAAAGGCACCGGCCCCTTCCTGTCCTTCCCTGCGTCCTCTCAGGAGAGGGCCTGTGCTGATCAGCCGCCCGTCCCGATAAACTCCGAGCAGAGCAAGACCATAGCTGGACTGCTGGAGGGGGCCAGGGGAGGGGGGGCGCAGAGTGAAAGTTCAACTTTGTCAGCGAAACCAGAGCAGGCGGCGTCTCCAATGCCATCCTCGTGCACTCAGAAGACGGGGGGCTTGTCCCCCAGTGCAGGGGACGCTGCCTTCCTTAGAGAGCCCTCACACTGTGCCGCCCCAGGGAACAGGCACGTTTACAGATACGTCCTAGCCAGAGGGCTGTGTGCCCGGGAAGTTGTTGTTCGTGAAGACCACGGGGTGGAAAACTACGCCGCCCCCCCCCCCCCCCCCCCCCCCCCCCCCCCCCCCCCCCCCCCCCCCACCACACACACACACACACACCTTTTTTATTTTGAAGAGAAAACCGAAGTTGAGTACAGATACGGGAGTGCTGGCCCCCAGGTCTGCACAAACAGCGATGATTGCAAACACACGTTCGGCCGGCCTGCCCTTGTCCTGGGAGCGGCCGGTGATGCTTTCCACTGCTCCCCTGGGCGTGTGTCCGGTCAGTCGGGGGACGGGACGCTTGTGTGAACGTACCCGTCAGCGTGGAGAGCCACACAGCTAGCAGAAGGAAGGCTGGTTGAGAAAGTGTGCTCCAGCCGGGTGCTACTAGTCAACGGGGTTGCGTCTTGACGAGTTTTTTGCCTCCTCCACGTGTTTCCTGACAGGAGGTTTGGAACAAAAGCACTCATCTAAGTCTTAGAGGAAGGACTCAGGGGTTAACTATGAATTCCTCTGCTCCGACGAACTACCCCAACCACCAATTAGGCAATTTCTGTGTGTGTAGGCTCCTCAAAATGCTCCTTTCCAATTTGAGGCACAGAAATTACATATTTATTTATAGACCTCTTAAAAATGCTTAAATTTTTTTTCACTCAGTTGCCAGTCAACTGAACATTGTCCACAAAATAAGCAGTCCTATCTGCCAGGCACGGAGAGCCTGTCTTCTTCCAGAGGAAGGTGCAAGCAAGCCGAGCGCTGGCTGAATTTCTACATGAGCGCACACCAGGGCATAGCAGCCATCGAGACACCATTTGTTCCCGATGGTGGCCCCAGCACAGCTCAGCACGGCACGCAGGCATCCCCTTTCCGTCCTTGTCGCCTGTGTGTCCACTGGGAGCCTTGTGTCCGAGCGCCGCTGCAAGGGGAGGGATGAGGGGCAGAGTCCGAAGCCGGGAACCACTGGACACAGCCATCACCGTGAGTGTCAGGGGTTCCCCCACAGGGCAGGCGCACCACTCCTCTGTGCAGCTCTTACTGCGGCACCCCTGCACACGTGCACGTCCCACCCCCCCCACCCCCCGGCAGTGCGCTGTGTGATGCACAGATGGGAGCTCCCTGAGCAATGCCGCGTCTCCGTGGTGGGAAGCAGAATGGAAGGCTCTGGTAGAGGAAAGGGGGCTTTCCCCTCTGCTTCCACCTACCCCATGCGAGCTTCCAGATGGTTCCACCGGGGTTTTGGATCCCGAAACCGCCTCTCCTCCGACAGGCTTAAAGCTGAGTTGTCACTCCACACCGCCCCCCCCCCCAAAGCAGCAGCTCTGCCAACCACAGCCACGGACCCAGCACTGGCCACGGACCGCGCAGAACCAAATGCCATGGCCAGCCTGCTGCCTCCAGGGGCCTGCCTCCACCTGCCCTGTTGGCCCAGGTTGTGGGGAGGGCCCAACATCCCTCTCCAAAGGGTCTGGCCAGCGTTGTCCTAGGTGTCTCTGACCGGGCGTTCTCTGGGAAATGCGGGTATTAGGCTGGTTCACATTTCCAACCATTCGTTTTTAGCAGCTAGTCCCTGTAAAGCATAACAGCCAGCACTTGGCTGCGATTTCTTCCATGCCGTGGGAGCCACTCAATTACGCATTCTTGGTTTTTCTAGCAAAGGAATGTCCGAATGTCTTGTCATTGACTTTTGCATATGTACTTTTAAGTTTCACGCCATGTTTACTTTGGAGAGAAGGCCTGAGGAGCGAGAGGAGCACTGTAAGTGTGTGCGGTGTGTGTGCCTGTGTGGGGGCGTGGTGGCTGGTGAAGAATGAGGACATCGCTGTCCCTGGTTGAGGCTGAGAGCCTGCCCCCTCACCCCCCCCCCCTTGTTGGCTGGTTGACGGATGACAGGGAGGAGCTCTGTCTCTTGGTGGCAGACAGCCCTTGGCCCTGTTCATGGGTGCCAGGGTGGGCAGCAAGCGCGCATGCACATAGCTTTACTTTCACTTTTATGAAGACAGGGGCCTTTGTGGAGCAGGCTTGTCTGTTGTGTGCCTGTGGGAGGTCGTCAGCCGCGCTCCCTTTGTCCTGCCCCGCCGCCCCCCTTGATGGGAAGCAGAAGCCGGCCCAGGTACAGGCTGATGGGGAGATTAGAGGCTGCCAGGCTGACTGTCTCCTGCCTGCCCGCCTGCCCAGGGAGGCCTGGGACCACCCCTCCCGCTTTGGGTATTACTTGCTCTTTTGAGTTTCAGGTTACAGGAGCAATTGATCTGCATAACCTATCTTAAGAACTGTAACTCTGCAGTGAAAACCTAAACCAAATGTATATTCTCCGGAGACAGATCATCCGGACCGGCGCTGTCATGTGGGTGGACTGCACACCTCGCCCGACCTGGTGGTGGGGGGCGCCACCTTGTGGTCGAGAGCAGTCGTGGTCTCCCGGGCCCCAGTCAGCCTGCTGCGCCCCATCCTGAAGAGCACCAGGACTAGGAGTCCAGAAGACCACTGGGGACAGTTGTGACGTGCCACATTGAGTGGCGGTTTTCTCCTTCCTCTCAGGGAGTGTGCTGGTCCCTGCCAGCTTCATAAGCATTTTCTCACGGTGGATACTGCCCTGCAGTCCTGCTGCACCCCACTGCACCGCACGACCCCGAGTGCTAGCCTGTGGTGTGCTGTGACTCCCTGTCGGGTGCTGGGCCAGATGACGGCCAGCAGGCCCCCACCGTCTGTGAGCGCACCGCGTTGTACCACGCTGCAGGGTGCTGGGCCCTGGAGTGCGTCACGGCACGGCAGCTCGCACTGCTCTGAGTACCCCTCAGCCTGCCCTGCACCCATCCCGCTGTGCCCTGTGGTCCTGCACCACACTAGGGGCTCTGCATGCCACACACACTGCTGTCCTTAGACTGCAGTGTGCTGCACTGCCCCTATGTACTGTGTGCTCACCGGTGCTGGACGGTACTCTCCAGACGAGAGGGTGCTGGCCCAGTCCAAACTGTGCCCCATCGGACTGGGCCCTGCGTAATTGCTGTACTCAGTGTACTGTCCTGTGTCTCCCGACTGTAGGGCCCAGCCCTCACGCGGCAGTGCGCCTCTCTGCAGTAGCGTGCCAGCCCAGTCCTCCCAGGAGGAGCCCTGGTGGTGCGGGGCTGCAGCGCTGGGCTGCTTGCTCGCCCTCTGCCTCCCTTTCTTCATGGGCTTTCTCCGTCGTCACGAGGCATCAGCTCTCAATGCCAGGCCCCCGTGAGCACTGCACAGTGAGTGTACTGCTCTGTGCGGTCAAGCTGGCTCTGGTTCCTAGCAGCCCCTGGCACAGGTACCGCTGCCCCTGGGAAGCAGACAGCCCGTCATCCCCCCTTGCTGCAGCTTATGGTTTTCCATGTGTGAGCCGCGGCAGCAGCGGGGCACACGCGCACTCTACGCCATCACTCGCCAGTAGGAGCCCTCGCCGAGGAGCCCGTGCAGACCGCCAGCAGCTCCTCACCGCGCGCTCAGCCCTTCAGACTGCCAGCGGCTCCTTGGGGACAGATGGCGACCGTGTGAAAACTCACCAAGGAGGGCCTCCCTGCCCCTTCCTGGGGGGTCACTAGGCACCGACATCACCGCTCTTTGGCTCTCCCACCCAAGTGCTAACCAGGCCCGACCCTACTTAGCTTCCCAGATCAGATGACAGCGGCGGTGTGGCCATAGACGCTCCCCAGCTTTCTTTGTGTCACTCTTGTTCAGTGCCCGTTGCCCCCATCCCCACCCCCACCCCCAGCTATGGGCCTCAGAGCCCCTCCTGCCTGTCCCCACTCAGACTCATTCTGGGTCAATTCTGGTCCAGGCAGTCACTGCAGGGCTAGCTTCTCATTGTTCCCCCAAATCCACCACCCCACCCCCGCCAGTGTGTCTTGTAAACCGGACCCCGGGCCAGAGGTTGTCATCCTGTCTGGGTGTGTACTGTCTTTGCTGTGCTGAAGCAGGATTCGTGCAGGCTGTGTCTCGAGTCCGGTTCTTTTTCAGATGGAAGACTGAAGGATAGCCAGGCCAAGAGGAACCCGCGCTCAGGGCTCCCTGGTCCCCGTCCTCCAGTGGCCACCCCCAGGCATCTGTTTCTGCACCCCTGTGAAAGACCCACCCCCACTCCCGCCTCGAAGGTGCAGGGCAGGCCAGCGCCGCACTTTTTAAAGATAGAGAGTCATTTGAAGGAGAGAAGTGATTGGGTTGGAGAAACGCAAGTGTCATTGGGGAGAGATCAGGATTGTGTGTGCACTCTTGTTCTCCACGGTTGGCCGGCTTCTGAAGGGTAACCGAGTGAGGTAGGGTGGGGCTGCTTCATCTGAAAATGAGAGTGTAGCCTGCTTCCCCTGCTGGTAGGGACGGGGACTGCATGGGGTCTCGTGTCAAACCCCTGTGTCAGTGGGACGCACTGTGAAGCCCCCTTCCTCCGACTCCATGCCTGCTCATTGCACTGTGCAGGCTCTCCCTCCTAACCCACCGCACCACCAAGGCCTCTGCTTCTCAAGCCCATCCCTCCACGGTCTCGCAGGCCTGGCCTTCAGGAAGTCGCCGGTGGGGGTGCTGCCTGGGAGTCGGCGGTGGGCAGCATTGCCAGAGAGAGGCCCGGGAGAGTCCTGGAACCCCGAGAGCAGGATGCGTCCAGAACAGGGCTGGGAAAGGGGGCACCTCCAAGCTCTGGGCCCATCGTCATCGTCATGTGCCCGGAGCCCACAGTCATCTCTGTTCACTGGAGAAGGTGGAATGGGGATCCGGGCAGATTGCTAGGCTAGGAGAGCGGACAGCCCGGCCTCAGTGGCCGGGTGTCTGACTAGTCGCTTCCTGAGCAGCCCTTCCCCCACAGGGCAGCTGGTGGGCTGGCAGCTAGCCTTTAAACCACTGCACCCCCAAGGCCCCCGGTGTGGCCTGCCTCCGGCAACTCACAGGACAACAGAGCTGCCCCAGGAGCAGCTCAGGCTCTGGTGGGTGGAAGAAGGGCCTACAAGGAGCAGCTGCTCTGTGGGAGCAAGAGGAGGCTTCCCGTCCCCGCCACCATGTGCAGCCCAGAGACGCCCCATCGTGAAGGCCCCTCTCCTTGTCCAGTCCATGGTGCTCACTTATTAACTAGTCTCAGAAAAGAGGAGCTTCGGGCTGAGGGCTCACCATGAGGCCGGTAGTTCAAAACCAGCAGCTGCTTCTCGGGAAAAAGACGTACCTGCTACTCCCCTCTCTGAAGACTGGTGGCTCGGAAACACACCTGCAGCCCACCCTGCCCTGCCACGCGGCTGTGGGTCAGAGTAATCACAGTGGCACCAAGTGCTGCTGAGTTCGAGAGAGAGAGCAGAGAAAGCCCAAGTTCCCACCTCTGGGACGTCCTCACAGGCCAGCTCCCTGGGGCTGGGACTCAGACAGCCCCCGCCGCTGCCCCCGCGCCCCCGGGAGTGAGTTTGGGATGTAGTCAGCGCGCCCCCAAGTGGAACTTGGGAAGCTGGTCGGTGTGGAAAACCATTTTGGCCTCTCAGTAGTTGGCCAGCCTTCCCGGCAAGGCCACAGATCTAGCCGGTGGCAAACTGGCCCTGACACAGTGAGGAGAGCGTCTCCAGGTTCTGATCCAGGAACAGTCCACGGCCTGGCCAGCGGAAGCCTCACAGTGTAACCGGGACAGTCCATGGCCTGGTCAGGGCCTGGCTCAGTGTGCCCAGGGACGGTCCACGGCTCGGCAGGGAGCGGCAGGTCCTCTGGCAAGGCCAGTGCTGCAGTGGCCTGGGTGTCTCAGACGCAGACAGGCCTCTGTTGGCAGTGGGACGAGTGCCTGCAGCACAGAATTCCCGGGAGGGGCTGCCCTGGAACCATGGAAGGGAAAGCGGCGGTCACTGTTCTATGCAGCTGTTCATCTGCTCTGGGAGTCGCCGGCAGGCTGGGCCCGGACGGACACCAGATGGCAGCTGTGCCCGAGCCCCCGCTGTGCCCTGGCGCCCGCGGTACCACATCCCACCAGCTGGCCAGCTTGCCAGAGACGAGCACACCGCCTCAGCAGCGGGCCATCTTTGCCCACCCTTTGACTCCGTCACAAAGAGAGAAGAGGCCGCAGACATTTTGGAAGCCCGTGGGGGCGGGGCTGTGTGGCCTGGTCATGAGAGTGGCTGCTTTTGCTGTGGCGGCGGCGGCGGCATTTGTGCTGTGCCATCCGGTGGGTGACATGTGGGCAGGTTTATTTGACAGCCCTGCGCTGAGCACGGGCCCTGCTGGCCGAGTGGGCTGTGATCGCTCCGCAGCAGTTCAAACCAGCAGCCTTTCCCCAGGCAGAGACGGGGCCAACCCCGGCGGTACACAGTGGCCGTCCCAGGGGCTTGTCTTCCTGCCCTGTAGTGATCCCCAGTGCATGGGCTGTGAGGTTAGCAGTGGGAGCCCGGGGAAAGGAGGAGGCGCCTGCTCCCGTAAGGGTCCGCTGCCTCGGAAACAGTGGAAGCAGTGCTGCTGGGACCTGTGGGCTCACTGCCAGTCACAATTGATGGACTTGGTGGAAGCTAGCTTGGGCTTCTTTTGGCATGTGGGGTGTGGAGGGGGGCCGGGTAGGGAGGTATGACACTGAATATGAAGGAGTTCTGCTGGTCCACAGTTCAAGCCAACCAGCCACCAGCTTGCTCTGTTCCACAGCGACAGCTGCCGGAAAGATCAGGAAAGAGCATCCGTTCAGAGAAGGAAATGGTTGCCGAGGAAGTCACCCTGGCCAGGAGGAGCTCGTGTCGATGGACAGGGACGCACTTGGAATCCATAGGGGTGGACACAACAGAGAAAACCCCTAGTGGGCAGAGCACCTGAGCAGGAGTCATGCTATGGACCCGGCTTGTAGGGGCAGAGGTGGGCTTTGAGCCTGGAGACATTGGAGGCAGGCTGACAGCTGCCAGAAGCAGGCACTGAACGTGGCCCTGTGCGTCGTCAGGAGCCTTAGAGCATGCAGAAAGGCAGGGCTGTTTGTGCTTCCCCAGGAGATTTTACAGCACAGCATTGCAGGGACCCTGCCGACAAACTGTGGGGCCTTGGAGAAGAACCCAGTATCACAAGGACAGCGAAACCCCCAGCTGCGGGGCTGTTGAGTGCTGAGCCTATGCACAGTAGAAGGAAAGGCTGCCTGGCCTGCACCAGCCTCTCAGCCCTTCCCGGGCCCAGGCCCGTTGCTGAGCCACCGTACGAGTGTGTCTCACGGAGGAGTGTGTCTCTCTGCTGCCCCTCCTCTTCCAGGCACCAAGCACGAGGCCTACAGAGCCAGTCATGGCAGCCCCTCATGAACGTGCCTGTGGCATGGTGGGCCACATGGCATGTGCTACATGCCGCCTCGTTCATCTCCCCCAGCAGTGTGCTCCAGGGAACTCCCTCCCGCCTGAGTGTAGCCGTGGCCTGCTCCCTTCCCCCAGGGGTTCCTGTTGCTCTCCACCAGGGAGCCCTGCTGGCCCAGGGGGTTGAGTGCTGGCTTGCTAATTTCCAGGTTGGTGGTTCAAGATCATCCATCAGCCATTCCATCACTTGGGTGAAAGATGAGATTTCCTGTTTCAATAATGTTGCCGTTGCTGTGACTGCAGCGTGTTGCATTGGGTGAGTCTGCCACACAGGACCTCTGGAGAGTGGCAGAAAGCTGAGATTATGCTGAGGTTCAGACGGGTCTGACCCACACCGTGGGGTTTTCAGCTGTTCTGGAAGCGAGCATGTGTGGAAGTTAGACATTGAATAGGAAGACAGAAGAAGAATTGACGTTCTTGAATGGTGGTGCTGGTGAAGAATGTATATTGAAAGCACCATGTACTGCTAAACGGACAAACCAGCCTGTCGTGTCAGAGATACTCATTATATGTGTAAGAGAGAACTTGTACATTAAGAAATCAGCCCTGTCCGGCTTAAGTCGGTGAGTCTGATAATATCCTGATACCAGTCTGTAAATCCTTCATCAGACTCATGCCACCCATGCAGGAAGATCACAGGTCAATGAGTGGGAAGTCTTGTGGATCCAGTGGCGGTAGGATCATCTCAGCCCTGATGTGGGTCTCCATGTGGCTCCTCCGGCTCCAGGCCTCTGGCTCCATCAGCTCCATATGACTGGTCAACAGGGATGTGTAGCAGAGAGAGTGTGTGTGTGACCCGCCTCCAGGGAGGAAGACAGGAGTTCCCAGAATCCTCAGGAGAAGACCACGCCCCCCACAGAGGCCTCATTGGCCGCAACCTGATTGACCGGCTAGACTCCACCCCTTCACTCAAGTCGACAGGAGATGGTGTCTGGGAAGAAGTGTGGCCCACGTGCTCCCTGAAGGCGAGGATGGTGAGGCTTTGTCTTGCATACTTCGGACACGGCCCGAGAGACAGCTCCCTGGAGAAGCGTCTCACGCTGAGGGAGAGCGGCAGTGAGCAAGGCGGAGGCCCTCAGCGAGATGGATTGCCGGGGTGGGGTGGGGGGGGTGCTACAGTGGGTTGCAGCCTAAGCAACCTGTGAGGGTTCTTGGGCAGGACCAGCAATGCTCGGCTCCTTTGGGCGCCAGGTCACTGCGGGGCTCACCTGACTCCAGGGCACCCGGGGACGACTCAGGGGCAGTTCCACTCTGTCCCGGGGGATCGCTGTGAGTGGAGACGGACTCTGTGACAGTGGCTTTTTCGCTTTGTTAGTAAAACATGAATTCTCGTATATGCTCGTGTATAGGCCTTGTTTTTTCAGCACATTTTTTAGTGCAGTTGCTGTGGTAAAATTAGGTGCCTCGGCTGATATTCGGGCCTGCTTATAC
>PVJH01049139.1:0-10466 GCA_004026705.1 Nesogale talazaci
GGCCCTCAGCCTTACCACAACCCCACCCCCCACCCCCGAGCCCCACCAGGGCAAAATGAAGTGTCTGGCTGCTAGTGGAGAGGATGGGGATTTGAGCCCACAGGCCTCTCCTTGGGAGGAAGCTGTGGGCATCGGCCTCCATAAAGACTCCCAGCCCCGGGAGCGCTGCGGGGACCCGTCTGCTGCTCCCCGAAGGCCGCCGTGACTCGGGATAGATGCTCTGGCAGGGGTCTTGGTTTGGCTTCGACAACGCCAGGCCCGACGGGTTAATTCACGGCTACCTGGGATGCCAGCTTCCACCTGATTCCAGCACCATCTGCCTTCACTCACTGACCCGGTCTCTTCTCTCGGGGGAGAAGACAGGGGTACCAGACAACTGCCCCAAGAGCCCACCCCCAGGAAAGTCTCTGTGGGTTCTGTCGGGTGAGGTGGCCAAGTTCCCCCGTGAGCAACTCCAGGCAAGTACAGAAGCACAAAAAGTCATCCTGGAACAATGCCACCCTGTGTGAAACAGCCGCAGCCCCAGCTGGCATTGAGCACAGACCAAATAACTAACGAGGCCGCATCTGTAGTTTTAAATTCAAAATCAGTTCTGCGAGATGAATAATGAAAGCAAGCACTTGCAGGAGCAGGGGTTTTGTTTTCTTTAGTGACTCACAAGCTTGGGGTAATAGGCGCAAAAATAGGATTTACCTACTCAATAAGGAAAAGTAAAAATCCTGTTTAGAAAAACAAAGCAAAGCCAATAATTAAATACCGCAGTCCCTTAAAGGGCAGTTTTAAATTTGTCTTTTTTTTTTTTTATGAAGTGAGCTTTAGTACATATTTTAATGATAAGTAGTACAGGGGACGAGGTACCTTTTCCGTGCCTTATGTAACCTGAAGCAATTTAGTAATTAAAAAAAAAGCCAAGTTAATTCCAATTCCTGTTGTTGGTCTTTATATATGATTATGCGCCAGCTGCCACCGTGAAAGGTGAGAGGGTGAAAAGGGTTTTAATGAACCGACCTTGGTTCTTCCTGGCGAACTTGATACGTGCTGCCGCCACAGGACAAAGCTTCCATGTAAAATTAAAAACGACTCCAGTGACGGGCTATAGCATGCGAACGTGTTTTATTTTCCCTCTTATTTTTCCCTATAGCCCTTTGCGCTGGCGGTTGAATTGCAAATGAGGGACAGCTACAACCCCTTATTTGTGCTGCCTGTTGCCATCCTCATCATTCCTGTCGATAAAAACTCCTGGCACCTGTCCTGGGGACAATGCTGAGCCACCCACACAGAGCAGGGCACTGAGTGCGCAGAGGCCCACGGGACTTCCCGCCACGGCCGCACGAACTCTAGACAATGGGCCTGCGTCGTGGAAATGCGGAGGAAAGGTGGCGGGGCTGTGGGGAAGGGCGTGAAGCCTGGGCTGCCTCATGGGGACGCACTTTCAATTCCCCTTGCCATAGCCACCGAGTGAGTCTGCAGTATCTCAGGAGGGGGGCAAAGCGAGACTGGTGGCCTGTGTGCGCGAATGAAGTCCCACTACGCTTCAGGAGGAAGCCACACTCAGTGTCGCCCTGCAGAAAAAACAGCACTGCCCCATAGACCCCCCCCACCCCTTTTAAAACAATTCAGGAACATGAAACATATTGATGATGACTAGGCAGCTAGCTGTTGGACTGAGCCCACTTGGAGTCTGTAGTGAATAGGAAGATCTTGGTTGCCTTTGAAGGGGAGGGAGAGGAGGACACAGGTAGACCAGTCTAAGCAGGAAGCCTTCTTCAGCACAGCCTGCTGTGTTTCTCAAGCTCTGCTGAACCATGGGGTCTTACAGAGCGGAAGAGAAGTTTCCATCTGCAGTGTTGCCAAGCATGTCAATTTGGGTCAGAAAAAAAAAATCAACAGTCAGTGTGTCCTGTTGTACAGAGGTTGCTACTGTCCCTCTCACGATGATCAGATAGCTATCAGAAATATTCGCCAATCGACCTCCAAGACAATTTCTTTTATTGTGAATGAGGTGGGGGCTTATATTTCAGACGTTGAGGCACATTTTCAAAGGCGATAACCCGATGCAGAAGCAGATATCACGATGTAGCCTCTCCTCCCAGATGGCGTCTACACAACGAAGAAAGACTTGGTCTGAGAAGTGAGACCGGTGACTGTCGTCAAGAAGCAGAAAGCGTCCACAGAAGCAGACGCACAGAGAGTAGTTTTCTGCTGCGGCCAGCCCACCGGCGCCCCCAACAGGCGCAACCGATGTATTTAAGGAAACAGAGACAAGCGCGGACAGGATGGCTGAAGCGCAAAGACAAACACGGACAAATAGATGCACTAGAAACCATCAAAAGAAGCAAGCAGAAACCCGGGCAGGGCAGGACGCAACGCCTGCCGTTCCAGAGCCTTGCCCGACCTGCTCAGCCGTAGGGATTCTTGAATGAAAAAGGAAGGTCAGTGGGAGGCTTCCAAATGGAAGAACTGAGAGAAAACAACAAATGAGGTGGGGGGCGCACAGGCGGTTAAGAGGAGCACAGGGAACGGACGTCACACACACGCATGTGGAGGAAGAAAGGAGAAAGAAAATGAGGCCGAAGTGATTTCTAAAGCAACTCTCCCCACATCCAAGGAAAGGGAGAAACCGAAAGATGACAAAGAAATCACCATGAAGCTCAAAGAAGAGGAACACTAAGGAAACGACACTTAGGTATACTATAGGGAAATGACTGAGAGGGAGAAAAGAAAAGGGTGTTGGGTGGGGGGGGGAGGGGAGGAATTAAATCAGCAAGCCAAAATAGGAAAGACAGAAAAGAAGAGACGCCCCGGATGATCCTTCAGATTTTCCACCAGGGGTCTGTGAGAGGCAGGAGCCAGTGCGGCGACGTCTTGTGGGAAGACAGATTTTCTGGCATCCTCAAGAAGGACGATCAGGAGGGACCGGTCCCTGCAAAGGGACGTTGTGCTTGGTAAATAGAAGGTCACAGAGAGCGAGAGCAGGAGAGGTCAGGGGGTGGAGTGACCCAGCCCTGGGAAGAACCCTCATTCTGTCGTGCACGAGGTGGCGCTCAGTGGGACCACCCCCCTGCCCCCCAGCCTACCCCGCCCCATCGCCCCCCACCCCCGACAGACTCATTAGGTCTTTCTCCCAGGAAGCCCCTGGGTGGAGGGTTTCAAGGGTCAGCTTTGGGCTAGCCGCCGGAACACGTGACTGCTGGACGGTGGGGCTGCGTGCACACTCAAAGAGGAACAGATCTGACGAGGGAAAGGAGAAGAGCCCCCTGCCCTCCTCCCCCTCCTTGTGGGCGAGTGAGTCTCAGGGACGCACTGTTGAGTGCAGGAAGTGGGACCGAAGGAGAGTAGATGGCATCATCCCCTTGAAGCGAAGGTCAGCAAGAATCTCAACGAGTAAATGGTGCTGGAAACCACATTCTCAGAGAGTGGGGAGGGCGAGCAGGGGGCCTCCTGGGGCCTCGGAAATGCCCCGTTATCTTGCTGTGGGCGACGGAGAGAGGTGCGCCGACTTCGGCTGAGCTGGATCTTCGGGGGTTTGGTTTGGGGCACTGTGCGCACTGCGCCCCCACCAGAAAGGCAGAAGAGATCTCTGCAGAAACGTCCCTCTGTTCCCGACAGCTCTGATGCTGTCTTTTATTGGTTTTCCTTTTCATCCTAAAATGCGTCCTGGGATCCAGTGTGACCCAAAGTGGGTGACAGTGGCCGTGTGGCGGAGGGGGAGACCCTCACAGACCCATAGGCGCGGCTGAAGCAGGTCCCCAAGCCTGCTCTTGGGTTATCGGCTGGAAGGCAAAAGTTTGTGAATTGAGAAAGTAGGGGGATCATTGACTCATTTTTTTCTCCCAGAAAAGGGGGCAATAGACCCACTTGTTGGGAGCTTATGATCAAATCTCTTTGGTGACTGAGAAATCGTATTTTAGGAGCCTGGTTGTCTCCCTAAATTATTCCCGACATTCAGGAGAAATTAAGAAAAGAAAAGAAAACTGTGCCCGAGGAGCCCCCTAGCAACACAGCAAGATGCCTGTGAAGATGTCTTCTGTCTGTGAGGTGGTTGATGAGCAAGCGCCCTTGTGACCATCTGACCACTGGCCCCTGGCCTCTACTCGCTGCCACGCAAGCTCTCCGGCGATTGATTCCGTGAGGCTATTGGGAGGCATCGGCTGGCAAAGATCTGTTGAAATTCCCACAGGAAGTCTCAACGGGCTGTGATGCAAGTCTGCCGCCGCCGGGCAAGTGACCGTCCTGGGGGACCATGGGAGCAGTCAGGGGGAAGGCAGCAGCAACAGCCCCCTGCAAAGGCCCTCCCCCTTTATGGCTTCCGAGAGAGACACAAAATGCAGGGTTCCAAATGTGTCGAGCAACAACAAAAAAAGTCAGAAAGAAAAGGAGAAAAAGAGAAAAGCTCACATAAAAGATTCCCGATGGCCATTTCCCGGACTCAATTTCCTGCTCATTTCAGACCCTGCGTTTTGAAAGCGGCAAATGGAAAATGTCACGCATCCCCCGCTCCCCAAACCTCTTCAGCTACCTGACGGGAAACCAGCGTGGCCTGGGCTTTTCAAGGGGTGCTTATTTCCCCGGGTTTCTGCACTGCTTCCAGCAATTCCATTTTCTCGACATTCAAAGGCTCCCAGGGCCTGACTGTCCCTCTCAAGACCAGGTGGTCAGCACCCTGAGGATCCCAAGACACCTGATCCCTGCACATCGTGAGACCCCGGCTCCTTCCAGCCGGGTTTAAGGGCCTCTGCTGCCCCCACCCCACCCCTACCATGTAGGCATCCTTGGGAGTCAATATACTGCCTACAGGACACCACCTACACCCCAATGAAAAACCCACCAGCTGCCCATTTTTCCTTCTGGCCCCTGAAGCAGGAACCAGTTTTCTACATTTAAAGGGTCAGAAGGGAAACAAGTTACGGGATTCGATCTGGTGACCAGTGGGAGCAGCGAGCAGTAAGCTGTCGGGAGCTGGCAGAGGCCTTCCAAAGAGAAAGACCAGTGCACCTCTGGTATACCCACTGCCCATCTTCCCTCAGAAACCAAGTCACCAGGTTTTGACTTGCAGGCAGAGACCAGGAAGAAAGGTCTGGCGATCCACCTCTGGACATATTGACTGAGAGAAGGATTTTGGCCACCCTGGGTCTGGAACAAGACAGTACCAGAGAGGCTATTGAGAGGCACCCATGCCCTTCCAGACAGGGTGGTCTCTTTGCCCCACCCATTGCCAATGAGTCCATTCTGACTGCCAGCCACCTTCTGAGTGGGTTCCAAGGCTGTAGGTCTCTTATCTACTATTGCTATTATTTATCATTTATTTTTTGAGGATGTAGATTTTTTTTCTGGGAGCAGACGGCCTCACTTCTTCCCTGAGGTGGATTTGAATTGGTGACCTTGCCATCAGTAGCACCACACTCAGCTTGCAGTGCCACCAGGGCTTCCTGTGGGATTCTGAGGAGTGTGAACATTTTAGAAGTACGGCTCTCTCCAATTTCCTCACATTGACACCTGGGGAGGGGACGCTGAGAGCAGCAGGGGGGGCTCTAGGAGTCCCGGAGACACAAAGGGTTAAGGGCTGGGCTGCTAACTACAAGGTCAATGGTTCAAGCCCTCCCACCCCTCCAAGGGAGAATGATGAGGTTACCCATGTTTACAAAGATGGCCAACGGCCAGAAGCCCTTCGGAGCAGTTCCGCTCTGTCTTACAGGCCACTCTGGGCTGGACTGCATCGATGGCAGTGGGTGTCTTGGAAATGGGGCCCTCTGGGTCTTCGTGACACACCTGCACTTTCCTGATCATCAAAAAGTAGTCAAAACTGTCAAGCAAACTCCCACCTGAATTAAGTTCTCAAGAGTCTGCTATTCAAAAATTAAAATTTTTTGAAAGAAGCTCTTCTTCAAGAAAAAAAAAAAAAACCCAAACCAAACCCAAACAAGAATGGCTTTGTGCGTGCAATGTTCTGTCTGCCTGAGGGGCTGTCCTCGGACGACCAGCCAGGATCAGGCGGCCAGCCTGCTGTGTTCACACCCAGACCATAATCAAAAGAAACGGGATGACTTGGGCTCATTAGACAAAACCCCGAAACAAATGGAAACATTTTAAGGAACCAGCTCTTTACTCCATAACAAGTCCCTTCAAATATCTGATGACGGCAAAGTAGCACTATGAAGAAACAGCACATCCTCCTGCCCTGAGTCTTATCAAGTCTTAAAAGTCCCAGAACCACTGTAGAGTCCCTGGTGGTGACCTCTGTGGGTTGCCAGTGGATACGTTTGAGCAGTGATTCTCAACCATCCTCCTGTCTCAACCCTTTTTGACAGCTCCCCATGTGGTGGTGCCCCCCCAACCATAAAATTATTTTCATTGCTAATTCATCACTGTCATTTTGCTACTATTATGAATCGGGCGACTCTTGTGAAAGGGTCATTTCACTCCCAAAGGGGTCGCAACCTCCAGGTTGAGAACTGCTGGGTTAGAGCTTCAAGCCCGCACAGAGGTGCCTGAGAAGAAAGGCCTGGCAATCTTCACCCCTATTAAAAAAATAGACACAACCAGCTGTTGGAAACAGGATGCAGCTCAGCATGGACACACGCGGGGTTGGTATGGGTGGATGTTGGTCCGTCCAACAGTCAGGGGCCAAAGCATTTTTGGAGGTGCTCACTCTGCGTGGACACTGCTGACTCTTCAGCCACCGAGGGCAGGCTCAGGCAGGAAGGGAAAGATGGCAATCCAGTGGACTCTGACTGTGAGGATGCATGGGAGGCAAATGAAGCAGCAGCCGAGTCAGCGGAAAGAGCAAAACAAACCACCAAGGAGATGGAGGAGGAGGAGGAGGCACCTGCGTTTGAACAACAGGCCGCAGCAGGGGGCACAGGTGGTCCGGGGAACTGTGTGACCATCCCTCTGATCTACCTCGGTGAGGGGCTGACGCTAAGATCTCTGGGCTTCTGGGACGCACACAATCTGTCCCACCGGGATTTTGGGGGGGGGGGTTCCTTAGGGAGATGTCTCTTGGTACCAAGTGCTAGGGTGAAGGGAGTATTGGGAGACAGAGGCTTGGCTCCGACCTTGGTGGACTTCATGTGTAATTCTTGGCTTGCACTGCCCCAGAAGTTCTATCCCCCAGGGCAGGGCGGGTGGGAAGGCCCATGGCTGCAGTGATGTCCGTAGGTGGCGGTGTGGTTGAACTGGACTGTCCCCCACCAGAGGTGTCCTCCTTCTAGTTCCCAGACTCCTTCCCCAGCACCCGGGCTCCCTTGCCTGCCCACAGGCGGCCAAGTCTGGTACCCGGTGCAGACACTGCACACCCTTTTCTGATGGATTGAAGGGGTGCCCGTGTTTTCTGATTTGACCGCGTGGCTTCCTCCAAGGGGTGAGTCAAGTAGATTTTCAAGCCCAACCATTTGAAAACCCAGTGCCCCCGGCCCTCACCACCGGAGGAAGAGGAGCCTGCCTCCCCCAAGAGTCCTGGCCTCAGAGACCCTGTGTGGCATTCCCGTGAGGCAGGCTGGGTGCTGTCATTCGTATTCCTGTTTTCCAGAGAAGTGGGCTTAGAAGGAAGTGACAGTCATCTGCCGAGGACATGGAATTGCCAGGAGACGCTCATCAGCCTCTGTTATTGGGGAGGTGGGCGGGAGAGGTAAGGGCAGGGAGGTTGCGTACCAGAGATAAAGTCCTCAGGTGAGCTGAGCTTTGGGTAATTAATCCCGGATGTGAAGGACAGGAGGAGGGCTGGGCAGGGATCTGAGGACTTGGTGATGGCAGTGATGAAAGATAGGAAACACACACACACACACACACACACACACACACAGAGCAAATTGCATGACAATCATGCAGGTAGCCATTAAGATCTGAAATGCTCTTTGGAGAGGAAGAAGGGAGGGTCTTCTTCCTCATGCCCTCAGCCTGACGCCTCAAACCAGGCCCATTTCGACTCACTGTGACCCTGCAGGGCAGAGTAGAACTGTCCCCACAGAGTTGCCCAGGCTTGGTACATGAGCCTCAGACTCTTTAAAAATAAAGAATGGAGGCCAAGCTCCTGGCCGCCCCCTGGCCCGTCCCCATATCGGGTTGTCTGGTTGTTGTGAGGTGGGCAGTGTCCATGCCAGGCCACCGAGCACTGGGCGTTGTGCCTGGTCCTTCCCTGTCCTCACGACTGACCCTCAAGCACTTTGGACCCTGAGGTTGCAGCCTCTGTGCGCCCAGCTCTGGGTCCCACAAGTCCCCCTCACTGGCTCAACATTGAGCGGGGGTGTTCATCTCATGGGCGCCCCTACAGGTTTGTTTTCAGGGCCAGCACAGAGTGCATGGGATTCCCATCGGTGGTGTGGTTGCTGAGCTGGGATGGCAGCTACGTTTCCTCTGTTTCCCTCTCAGGCCAGGGGAAGAGAGCCGAGGGTGGGGAGAGAATCAGCTCTCAGAATTACCAGGCTAAACTTCGGTGCTGTTTCTCGGAAAGTTCGTGCTTAACTCCACATCTCTCATGCAAAGCAGGAGGCGCACGATTTCATTTCAGCTTATTAAGTCAATTACCTGAAAAATAGACAGCAAATTACAATGTATACTGTGTTTTTTTTTTAATGCACTCTATAGAGAAGGGAAATGTCACAGGTAGGTGGGAGACAACAGACTTTAACAAGTTTTCTGCTTATGAATGATACATAATTTCGCATGACTCACAGCACTTGTTGGAAATCAGGTATCCAGGCCCGGCTGACTCATCCTCGCACCGGCAATGGGGTTTTCAAATAAGTTTTCCTTAATAACAAGAGCTGGACCCGGCGACACCGTTCGCGCTGCAAAGTGTGGGCTTGGGCAGAGCACATGACTAATGATCAGGCCATCTCTCAATCGCGTCAACAGGCGGAGTGGCTTTGGTGACCTGAGCTCATTTGGCAGCTCCATGGACCTCCTGGAGGACTGGCCTCTTGTTCCCAAAGCGCTGGGGAACGCATTTTAAAATCTCTCTGCCACGCAGCCTCCATTGTAGGGCCCTAATGGAAACCGGGTCCCTTTATGCACCTATAATTTCGAAAATGGGCTCATTTCTTCTCCAAGGACACGCACGACATTCTGGGTAATTTCAGGAGGCTGAATTTCTTAAAAGTCAGGGTGAGAAAAAACAACAAATCCCAAATGAGGAAGTCGGCCCATGAAAAGCCCCCAGGGGTCTTAATGGTCTCATCCACTTACTGAGCCCAGAGCCGGAAGAGGGGCCTGGGGGGTATTTATTTATTTTATTCCTTGCCACGATGACGTTGTTTTGGTGAGAAGGTGCCAAAGCAGGAAGAGAAGGGAAAAGAAAAAGTAAGAAGCAGCCTCAGTCATTAGGCCTGATTCATGTGAAGCCGCTGGGCGCAGCCTCCACTCCATCACTGGTCTAAGACACCTTGATGCGAAGTCCCATTTCCGTTGTTCTCCCGGGTCGGGCGAGGGTGGGGTGAGGCTCCCGTGTTCCCAGTGGCAATGCCTCCAAGTGGAGAGAGGTGTGGATGCAGAACCCCCCCACTTGCCTCTTGGTCTTCATCGGGGGAGGATGGTGGGAGCCCATGGATTTCTGGGAGGAAGACTGGCAGGTTAGCCTTTATGCCCGTTCTTCAAGGCTGCTGTCATTCCAAGCACCTTTTCTTGTGGAGAGGTCACCCTGGAGGATTTCCTTTCTCAAGGGAGCCTTCTCAGGAGGAGTTGCAAAGTTCAGAAGAAGCAGGAAGATACTTGGAAGACTTCCTTTGCCGGCCTGCTTTCCATGCTAAAATGACCTCTGTCCCTTCAGCCAGTGCGGGTCGAGTCCCTATTAAGGAGATCCCTGGTGGGCCCAGGAAGTTTGGGGTGGGCTGTCCGATTGTTGCCCCTTGAAATCCATCAGGAACATTCTACAGAGCAGCTAGACTGCAGCTCCAGGGGCTGCCAGGGCCCCAGGATGGAGCCCGCAGTAGTGGGCTCTTGTATTCTTTGGTTTAGAGCACCTACTACGCACCCAGGGGGCTGTGGTGGCATCATGAGTTACACACTGCACTGCCAACCACAAGGTCTGAGGCTCAAACTCACCAGCTGGGAGGAAGACAAGGCTTTGGGGCTGGAGACCAGGAACCCCATGGGAGCGTTGACCAGGCGTGAGTTAGCAGCGGCCTGGTGGAAATTCACCCTCTTATAGGAGAGGACGGTTCCTAATGAGCAGATGTGTCCTCAGTTGTGAAATTTGACGTTCTCCAGAAGCAGGAACATGGTAAAGAAATGGAGGAGGAGGAGGAGGAGGGTGGTAGTGGTTCCCTGGGGTGTGGTGGAGGGAGACTCATGTCGTGGCCCGGATGGTTTCTCCTAGCCAGCTCAGGAGGTGGCCTCTGACCCGAAAACTGTTGGCCCCTCTGCCAAGGAGGAGGCCCCCCAAGTCTTTGGTCCGCAGAGTTGATATCTGTGAAGTGGGAGAGTAGGAGGAGGTGCTTGCATTGGGTCCCAGATCTCTGTGACTCTCCTCC
>PVJH01049140.1:0-10466 GCA_004026705.1 Nesogale talazaci
GAAGTAAAGCCATCACTATTTGAAGATGACATGAACCTAATATATTAACTATCATTCAGTTCCACTTTTCCAAAAAACTTTTTGTAGTTCCTTCGTAAGAAAATTCCAAGGAAGTCATAAGAAATCTGGTAGAGCTGGTAAAGGAAATCAGCAAAACTGCAGAGAATAAGAAATCACCTATGTTTATATATCCCAGCAATGAACAACCAGAAAAGAAAATTAAGAAGAAAATCCAACTTATGATACTATCTGAAAGAATAAAATGTACATGAATAAACTACTTCAAGTGGAAGACTTGTATACAGAAAATGGAAACATTGCTGAAAGAAATTATGTTAAGTCCTAAAGAAGTGGAAAGACATTTTATATTCAGTTTGGAATATCATTATTACCCTAAGGATTCTATACATTAGTGTACTCATTATCAAAGTTCCAGTAGGCTTATTTATAATAAAAAAATGGTGCTGAGAACATGGGGGGTCAGAGCACAAAGGGGGTCAGAACATAAGAGCCAGAACCCACCTGTAGACAATGGAACATCATCTCACAGAAGGGTCACAGGGAAGGGATGAGTCAACCAGTGAGCAGTATAGTACCCAAGAAACACACACTATTCCTCTGGTTCCTTGAGGTTCCCTCACCGCCCACCATCATAACCCCAGTCCTTTCATTGGGCTAGATCAGAACATGTACACAGGTACAGATAAGAGCTCATGATACATGGATATTTCTCAAGATTTCCTGACATTGTTGATTCTGACCCACAACAGTCCTACGGGGCAAGGTAGAACTGCCCCTGACTTTCTGAGGCTGTAAAGTCTTTAAGGGAGAAGAAAGCATCTTTCTTTCATGGGCTTGCTGGTGGTTTTGAACAGCTGACCTTTGGTTAGTAGCTCAATGTGTAGCCAGTAGGCATAGTCATTTGCATTGGAGAATGCAAATCAAAATTACAGTATCACCTCACACCCTCTATAATGACTATGATCAGAAATGGAAACTGGCAGTTACATAATTTCACATCAATTTGTTAAATAGGTGCTAGAGATGGAATCTAGTGTGTTGATCTGGTCACAGCCTGACTGATGCCTCCTTGTGGGCGCAGCTTTTTCATGAGGATTCTGGGAGTCTTCCTATTTTCCTCCCTGAAGGTAGCACACACTTTCTCTCTCTGCTTCGCATTCCTATTGACAAGACACATGGAGCTATGCTGATGGCAGGCAAAGCTCTGGAGTCATGCCAGTGCTGAGATGCTTCCGCAGTCCCTTGATCCACAAGATCTTCCATCCACTGGCTTGTAATCTTCCTGCATTCGGAATCACTGCTTGCACTGTGGGAGTCTGAAGAGGAATTTATAAACTGATTTCAGACATATGGGCTAATATTGAACTTGATCTCGACCAGGCTGGGATGTTTTATTGATGCATAATTACTTCTTGATATAAAGTTCTCTCTTATGGGCTGAGCCCTGGTGGCATAAGTGGTTGAGTGCGGGACTGCAGCCCGCAGACTTGGCAGTTCAAATCCAGCAGCAGCTCTCAGGAGCAGCACTGGGTAGTGCCCACAACCACTGGGCCTGCCTCCCACCAAAAAAAAAGTAAAAAAATAAAGTTCTCTCTTACATATATATAAGTGTCTTTGGACTTGTTTCTTTGATCAACCCAGTTTAACGCAGAAACAAACTTGTACTGGTAAGGATGTGGCGAACTGGAGTCAGTGTATTGACGAGAATATTTTTCCCAATTATTTTATTGGAGGCTCTTACAGCTCTTATAACATTCCATACATCATTTGTATCAAGCATATTTGTACACATTTTGCCATCTCCATTTCCAAATATTTTCTACTTGAGCCCTTCGTATAAGTTCCTCTTTCCCCCTCCTTTTTTTTTAAATAAATCGTTTTATTGTGGGCTCATACAACTCCCAACATGCAACACATACATCAATTGTAGGCAGACCACATTTGCACACTTGTTGCCATCATCACTCTCGAAACATCCTTTCTCCACTGAGGCCCTCAATACCAGCTCCTCATATTTCCCCTCCCTGATGAACCCTTAATAATTTACAAATTGATGTGTCCCTTCACTCACTTTACTGTTGTCTGTACTTCAGAGAGGGGGTTATATGTAGATCCCTGCAATTGGTTCCACCTTTCTACTCTATCCTTTCAATATCATCACTCCCACCACTGGTCCTGAAGCAATCACCTATCCTGAATTTTCCATGTTTCTGGCTCCAGTGCACATCCCCTGGTCTAGCTGGATTTGTCTGGTAGAATTGGGATGATAGTGGGTGCAAGGAAGCATTTGATAACTACAGTAATATTGCATATTTCATTGTTACTACACTGTACCTTGACTGACTCATTTCCTCCCTGCACCCCCTCTGTAAGGGGATGTCGCTTTACCTATTGATGGGCCCCCAATCTGTACTCTCCCTCATTTATAATAATTTTTTAGTTCTTTGATGCCTGATACCAGATCCCTTTGGCATCTCGTGGTCACATCTCGTGACTGGTGTTCTTCCATGTGGGATTTGTAGCTTCTGAGGTAGATGGCCACTTGCTAACTCTCAAGGCTTTAAGATCCCAGATGCTGTATCTTTTGATTGCCAGGCACCATCAGCTTTCTTCATCACATTTGCTTATGCATACATTTGTCCTCAGTGATCATTATTAGGAAGGTAAGCAGGCAATGTGATGTTCTTGAAGCCTGATAACTGATCCCTTTGACACTTTGTGGTCACACAGGCTCATGTGGGCTTTGTTGTTTCTGAGCTATGGCTGTTTGTTTACTTTCAAGCCTTTAAGACCACAGATACTATATCGTTTGGTAGCCGGGCACCATCAGCTTTCTTCACATTTGCTTATGCCCACATTTGTCTTCAGTGATTGTGTTGGAAGGTGAGCATCATGGAATGCCAATTTAATAGAACAAAATGTTCTTGCACTCAGGAAGTACTTGAGTGGAGGTCTGATGCCCTTCTGCTGTACTAATATTAACCCTGTAAGTATATGCACATTGATCTATTTTTCATCATCATATATAAATATATTCACCTATGTACATGTCTATATTTAGACCTCTATAAATGCCCTTTCTCCTTCACCCCTCAGTTCTTTCCTCTATTTCTTTTTACTTTCCTCTCGTCTCACTATCATTCTCAGCCTCCATTTGGGTTTCAGTATTTTCTCTCAGTTACATTACTCTTGAACAATCCCTATTGGACCTCTCATACCCACACTGTCACTGATTTTGAATCACTTGTTGTTCCCATATCTCTGGGCTGGTCAACACCACCTCTTTTCCCCCACCTTTCCATCTCCCATGTGCCCCCTGGAAACATCAGTCCCATCATTTTCACTTCCTGACTGTTCAGAGGATGAGAATATTAAAAAAGAAAAAACAAAAGTGGTATAGCATGTATGAAACAAGAGTTTGGCAGTTCCTCAAAAGGTTAACCATGTAATCCAGCAATTCCACTTTTTTGAATATACCCAAAAGGTCTGAAAGGATTCCAACTAATATGTGTACACCAATGTCATAGTACTACTTATCGTTCACACACAGTACTCAAAAGACAGGAACAACTTAAGTTTAGAACACATGAACAAATAAAATATGGTATATGCACTCTACATGTGATTTTAATATTGTTTGATAATCTTTCCATTCTGCAGGGTCCTCTTACTTTGGAAAGGGCATAAAATATTTATCTTTTCAAGTTGGTTGGTCATATGGTTGTCTTATTACTTTTTCAAATAGAGGTATGTCAATCAATTCATGTCACTACAGTGCCTGTGTGTTCTTTCCATCTTCTTTGGATGATTTTGGCACTGCTCAATTTTTCCATCCACAATCTTTCAATATTACAATTTGAATTCAAAGGCTTGAATTCTTTCTTTTCTTCTCCTTCTGTTTTCTCTTCAGCTTGTGATATGCTGAACAGGTTCTTCTCTTTTGATTTTCTAACTCTGATTCCTTGCACATTTAATCATACTGTTTTATTTTTCCCTTTGAAACATTCTGTTCTGGTTTTTTACTTCACTGTTTCTTCCATTTGCTTTAGTACTCTACATTTAAGAACAAGTTTCAAAGTCTTTTTTAACATTCACTTTGGTCCTTTTTTTCTTTTTCCTGTCATAAATAATATTTTGCATGTTTTCCCTTCTCTTCTTAAAATGCCTTTCCACTCTCTGAAGAGAATTTCTCAAGTCTTAGCTCACCAGATGGTCACACCAAACCACTGAAGGCACTTGGGCATGCCTCCTCTACGTCATTATTTAAGCTATTAACACTCTGTCTACAATACTCATATTAGGATTTACTTGCAACTTGTCTTATTTTGTTGTAGGTCACAATCAATCAGTGGCTTTCAAGTAGATTCTGACTCATGGCAAATAATATGTGTGTGTCATATGTGATTGTGCTCTTCACCAGTTCAAAATATTTTCTGTGAGAATAAATGTCGCAATAGGAATAGAAATATAATGCATCAGAATTTTAGATGTAATTTATATTTAAAACTTAGGTCATTACAAACAAGTTTTCATCCTTAGAGTTCAAACTATTTTATCACAATACACTATAACAAATAATCACACATCAATGTATTGTGACTATTTTTTACTACTTAGTTATTACTTAACATAACATACAAAATAAAGATACTCATCCAATCCTTGCCATTCGACTTCCACGCATCAAACAATATATAGTAATATAGAAGTGGAAGACATTTTTTTTATTTTGGTGGTAAATAAGGAATTGACTTTACTGTCTGATTTTTTTTAAACAAAATAGTGAATATTAAACTGAATAGATCAGGAATCTATTTTAGCTAAGTAAATGAAAACAAATAATGTACCGTGTTCAGCCCAAATCTCTCTGAACTTTGAACAATCAGAAATGTTAAACAGTTTACTTAGCTTACAACTAATAATCTAAAATACCTGCATCATCATGCGTCTTCTAACTGTGTCAAAAGGATAAGACAGTATTCCAGAGCATGTAGTCACAATTTGAGCAATGAAAAAGGAGATGAGGAATGGGGTTTCCCTTGGTTTTGGTAATAATCCCTAAAAAAATCAAAAAGTTACCATGTAATTATATAATTTCCAAAATATTTTGAATGCAAATAAAACATCTGGGTGTAATATAGAAATATTAAAATAGTAATAGATGATCAACAATCATGATGTCCATCAATGACCTATTTTTCTAAATAGGTCTATTTTTCTAAAATCATTTTATTGAGGGCTCGTACAATTCTTATCACGATCAATACCTACATTAATTGTATGCAGACCACATTTGTACATTTGTTGCCATCATCATTCTCAAAACATCCTCCTTCTACTTAGGCCCTTGGTATCAGCTCCTCTTATTTCCCCTCCCTTCTCACTCACCCTCCCTCAAGAATCCTTAATAATTTACAAACTATCATTATTTTGTCATATCATACACTAACTAATGTGTCCCTTCACGCACTTTCCTGTTGTCTTTACCCCAGGGAGGACGTTATATGTAGATCCCTGCAATTCACTTCCCCTTTCTACTCCACCTTCCCTCCACTCTCTTGGTATCACTGATCTCACTACTGGTCCTGAACGGATCTTCTGTCCTGAACTCCCCTTATTTCTGGCTTCAATATACATCTCCTGGTCTAGCTGGATTTGTAAGGTGGAGTTGGAATCATGATCGTGGGGGTGGGGGGGCATGGAGAGGAAGCGTTGAAGAACTAAAGTAAAAGTTGCATATATCATTGTTGCTACACTGTACCTTGACTGGCTTATCTCCTCCCTGCGACCCTTCTGTAACCGGATGTCCCTTCACCAAATGATATGCTTTGGGCCCTAATCTGTACTCCTCCTCATTTATAATGATATAATTTTTAGTCCTTTGAAACCTGATACCTGATGTCTCTGACACCTCGTGGTCACTATATTTATAGTATCTGGGGTGATAAAGGCTTGAAAGTAAACAAGCAGCCATCTAGCTCAGAAGCAACAAAGCCCACATGGAAGAAGCACATCAGCCTGTGTGACCACGAGGTGTAGAAGGGATTAAAGGTATCAAAGAACTAAAAATGATAATATTTTGTGCCCATCTTCTTGATATGATTGCTGACATTTGTTTATGTGTGCATAAACAAATGTGGTGAAGTTAGCTAATGGTGCCTATCAAAAGATATTAGCTATTTTTATAAAATCACTTGCTTAAATAAGTATATCAGTTTAAAATAACACATGTTCTAACAGTCCATAGTTAATAAGCTATAAGTAACATTTGTTATATTTAATTAGTTAATTCTAACATGTCAATGTTCATGAAAACATTAGTCATGTGTGTAACTTACTGCCTAAGACCCCTTGAATATGATAAAAATCATGTATGCTACTTTGAGGACTAAGGGGCATGTCTGACCCAAGCTATGATATTCTTCGTATACATATGAAAGTTCAACATTTAATAAAGATTGACGGAGAATTGATGCATTTGGATTATGGTGCTGGCAAAGAATACTGAAAGTACCATGGACAAAAGAATAAATATCTGTCTTGGAAAAAGCACAGCCAGAATGCTCTTTATAGACAAGGATGGTAAAATTACTTTCACCTACTTTGGACATGCTGTCCGGAAGGACCAATTTTGAAAAAGACATGGTGCTTGGTAAAGTTGAAGGGCAGTGAAAAAGAAGAAGGCCCTTAAACTAGATGGTCTGAAACGGTGGTTGCAATACCGGGTTCCAACTCAGAGCAATTGAGAGGAGGGTGTAGGCAGTGTCCACAGGGTTGATATGGATCAGCAACGACTTGACCGACTTGACCGCACCCAACAATACCCAAACTACCATGTCTACTTCCTAAAATGAGATAGCTGATTACTAATTTTATGTAAAAATACTATTAAAATATTGGGGAATTGGAGATGTGGAAAAGGAAAGGGAGAGGCAACAAATGCGGGACAAGGGAATAAATAGTCCAAAATTGATGGCAAGGAGGGCGTAGAATGTGTGGTACGGTTTGATGAAATGCACTGTAGCTGAGAGGCATTACTGAGAGCCAAATGAAGGTCAAATATGATCATGGAACAGGAAGAAAATAAAAGGAAATAGAGAAGTGGGAGGCAAAGGATGTTTAAAGAGGTATAAATATAGGCACCTACATGTGTAAATAATGATAGGGATATACGTTTATGTATATATATCTGTTAAATATTAAGGTGGAAGATGGACATTGAGCCTCTACTCAAGCACTTTCTCAAAGGAAGAACACTTTGCTCTAATAAACTGGCCTTCTGTGATGCTCAATATGTGACAGAATGGGTACAAAAATATATGTGGTGAAGAAAGCTGATGGTATCCTGCTATTAAAAGATATAGCTTAAAGATTAATAAATGGCCATCTAGCTGGAAAGCCACAAAGCCCACAGAGAAGCACTCCAGCCTGTTTGCTCAGAAGATGTCAATAGGATCTGGTATCAGGCATCAGAAGATCCCAAACAAGCAGTCCTATCAATGCGAACAAGGGGGACCTGAGTGTAGAAAGTTGAACATCTCTTCACAGAAGGGTAACAAGGAAGGGATGAGCCAGCCAAGGTGCAGTATAGCACCAATGAAACATACAGCATCCCTCTAGTTCTTTAATGCTTCCCTACTATCATGATCCCAGCTCTACCTTATAAATCCAGCTAGCCCAGAGAATGTACACTCATACAGTTAAGGGTCCTCAACATACAGGAAAATTCAGGACAGAAACAGTAATGGGAGTAGCTATACCATGAGGGTAAGGGTAAGGTGGGGGAGGAAGGGGGAAATGATTGCAGTGATCGATGCATAACCTCTCCCTCAGGGAGATAAACAACAGAAAAATGGGTGAAGACAGTGAACAGTGTAAGATGTAAAAAGAATTTATAATTTATCAAGGTTCATGAGCATGGGAGGGTGAGGGAGGGAGGAAACGAAAGAGGAGTTGAAACCAAGTAGAAAGAAAATGTTCTGAAAAGAATAGAGAGGGGGAAAAAAGCTGTGAGAGCCCTAATAAAATGATTTAAGTGATAAATGTTTTAATTGATAAATTAATAGAGAATAAGAAAAATTCTGTTAGAAGATGCTAAAGACTTAATTTTGATGTAAGCTGAATCACGTCTTCCATTTCCAAATAATGTATGGTAAATCTTTCACTGCAAATACCACAAAAAAACTAATGCTTGGATATATTTTTATGTCTAAAGTCAAATCTAAAATATAAATTATAATTTAATTAGGTTATATATCAAAGTAATGATTCAACAGAATTTCATGATGTTTCCAATTTATTTTCAATTCTCTAAGTTTGAAAGCTATGGAATATATTAATGATTAAAAATAAAAAGAAACAATAATTTTTTTTACTATATCTAATTTAATCCACCAAAATTACCTTTACTGTGTCATAAGCTCCAAAATAAGAGGCTCGGTAGACAATGATGCCTTGAACTGAAACACCAAACCCTTGGTATAAGCCGACAATTCCATCTGATTTTACTACTTTTATAATACAGTCACCCAAACCCTTGAATTGTCGCTCATCAGGACCTAAAAGAAAGTCATATAAAATTTATTAGCAAATTCCTTATCAGTTAAACTTATCAATGAAATAAATTAAGGAAAATATTTTAAAGATATAACATTTCTTTAGTTGCTTCTTAGAAATCTATCCTTTCTTTAATTTAAAGATAATCCATAAGATTTCAAGTAATTTCTGAGAATATAACTGAAAATACTAATTTCTTACACAACCAGATTCAAGCAATGTGACTTAAAGCATTTTTAATAAAATCACCAAAGGGACCATTGTTTATATTAAACAAAAAGGTGATGTTCAAACCTACTACGTGAATGTGGCAATCTACTTTTGAAATGATTTACAACCTTGGAAATCCTGCAAAGCTGTTGTACTCTGTTCCTATCAGAGAACTAGGAGTTACTAGATGTGATTCACATATACCTTAGGAATGAAAAACTCCTAAGACTGTCTTTAATCGAAGCACAAAGACAGAAAAAAGACTAAGCACTAGCAAATTTAGAATTGCAAACATTTTAGATATGGCATCATCTTTCTACTTTGATTTTATATTTCCTTGACTTAGACCCCTTTGGCAATATTAATTTTCTTATTCAAGGGGATTTTCTTGCGAAGCTTTTTTTTTTACTCCCCTCACCCCACCCCAGAAACACTCAGTAATTACAAAGATGAAATACTGCTCTAGGTGTGGATGCAGGGAAGTAGCTGGATGCTCAAAATACCTATGCTCACCTAAGCTGCCAGGTGATTTATATCTCAAAGTTGAACATGGGTCTGTACGTTGAGTGGGGTTAACGAACTTCCACGACTACTGAGAAGAGAGTAGCATCCAGCTCCATCACTGTGTCCCACCCTCCAAGTACGGTATGTCTGACAGACTAAACATAAACCTTTGACCATGCTAAACCTTCAGGTGGGGAGAGGGGCCAACTCACCAGCCCAGCCCACAAAGAAGCAAACCAAGAAGGAAAAGGAGAAAGGGTCAGTTGGCCTATCACATACTGGCACAAGAAGCCTTCAAGATGCTGCTGCTATGGCACAGGGAGGACTGTAGGGTCAGCAACAGTTCATGACATGTTCTTCCCTTACTGGAGCATTCTGCCATAGAGGACAATACTGGGGACACACAGCGGGGAGGTAGAGTGGTCTGAACCCCTCACAGTAGCGCAAACCAAAAAGGGAGCATAACAGATTAGCAATTGGAGTAAAGTTAAACCACAAAGTTCCTAAAAAGTCCCCCAAATAGACTTCAAGCTAGGAGCGGCAGCTCTCGGGACATTCCCTAGGGCAGGGGAGACAGTCATAAAGGTCAGAGGATAGACCTGGAATTATGTATGTTTTTTCACTCTCTGTTTTTCATCTTTTCCCCTTATTGTTTAGTCTATGTCATTGTTGGTTTGCCTACTTATATAAGACAGGCATGGAAAGCAAGCTCAAGGAGAAAGCAAGGGGGGGCGGAGGAGGGTAGGGGAGGGTATGGTGAGCAAATACTACTAGAGAACAACTATAGAATACTACTATAGAACCACCAACAAGAAAGTTGTAGAGATGTTGAAGTAACAGTAATCTAGCTGAGAGGAAGTCCTAAGATGTGGAAGAAGAGGAACATGTTGGTAGGACAAGAGGAACTGGTAGGACAAAAAGAAATAGAGGAAGGCTCTAGGAAGCAGAGTTATGAATAGAGGTAGAAGCATAGGTGTATACATATGTAAATACAATAATCCATAAAAACAGCAGTATTGGTCCATGAACATTTCTACGGTAATACAGTGAGGTTGTGGACAGCCTTAGCTCATACCCTCCCTCTTTATAAGAATCCTCTGTTCTAACAAACTGGCATTTTGTGATGCTTCCCCCACCCTCTACTGCACAATCGTTGAAGACAAAATAGGTGCATA
>PVJH01049141.1:0-10454 GCA_004026705.1 Nesogale talazaci
CACGGCTTTCTTGCCTGCTACACTGTGCACAAGGTGTTACATAGTTAAACACCGGTCTGTAGAACCCATTTGACCCCCTCAGAAAACCAACCGTGTGTGATCGTTGCTTTTGATAGACCCTGTGGGGTGTTCCAGATATCTGGCCTGAGAATGTTTTGTCAACCTGATCCCTACTGAAGCAGGAATGTGATCTTACAGGAATCGGTAACATTCAAAGACGTGGCTGTGGACTTCACCCAGGAAGAGTGGTACCACGTGGCCCCTGCTCAGAGGATCTTGTACAGGGATGTGATGCTGGAGAACTATGGCCACCTGGTTTCTCTTGGTAAGAGCAGCTCCCTTCGGCGTCTGGCCTCCGGGTGGGATGTCTTCTTTCTCGCCACTAAGGATTTGGTGCTCACAGCTTAGGTAGCAGGATGTCCAGAAAGCCAAGCTCGTTCTTCGCGTTAGGACCCAACTCTCTGGGGCTTTGATTCTGCTTTCAAGATCAAAGGTCTTTCTTTTGGCGGATTAGAAGTAGACCATGTAGGGCTGAGCCCCGGTGGCATAGTGGTTGTGCGCAGGACTGCAGCCCACTGGGATGGAGGTTCAATTCCAGCTCCACGGAGCAAAGACTGGGCCTCCTACTCCCACCACCTGAGGGCAAGAATGCCCCCCCCCCAAAAAAAAAAAAAAAAAAGAAGTAGGCCATGTAATTGCTTGGCTTCCTGGATGGCACCTTCCTTGTGCTCCAGATTTCCCGCTGGTTAAGGACTGTCATTGACCTCCAGGAATGTTCTTTGTCCGGCTGCACAAACAACCTAAGCTTGTGTCTTTACCCATGAGCAGGCTATCAAGTTTCCAAGCCCGAGGTGATCTTCAAATTGGAGCATGGAGAAGAGCCGTGGATCTCGGAGAGAGAAATCCAAAGACCTTTCTGCTCAGGTAACTGAGTGAGGAATTCGTGCAGATGACAGCACGGCTCAGGGAGACCGGGAGTCGGGTGCACCTTTGAGCTGGTTCAGGAGCCCCAGGACCTGTAGAGGAAGCTGAAGCCCACTTGGTTTGGGGGTTCCTGGTGACCCCTTTGTAGGTCTGCCACCACAGGGTGTTGATGATATCACTGAGGGTTAAAGTGACCTCCCTCTTATCCTCTACCATCTCTGCCCAACCTTCTTTGGTTGTTTTTTTTTTTAGGGGGGGTTTGGGGGGAGGGCATCACTGTCCTCAGGTGGTGGGAGTAGGAGGCCCAGCCTTTGCTCCATGGAGCTGGAATTGAACCTCCATCCCAGTGGGCCACAGTCCCGCGCACAACCACTACACCACCGGGACTCAGCCCTGCCCAACCTTCTTAACTGGATTCCTTCCTCCTCTGACCTTCCTCAGTCTTTGTTATCCAGAGATTCCTTTTCTGACTCAATCAGACATTCCTCAACTTCCACATTGTGTTAGTCCGGGTTGACTAGAGAAACAAATTCATAAACACGCACATGTTTCTAAGGGAGAGGTTTATATACAAGAGGAATGGAACGTTGAGAAAGCATCCCAACCCAGTCCAGTCCAAGTCCATAAGTCCAATATTAGCCCATATGTCCGACACCAATCTATAAAGTGCTCTTCAGACTCACGAAGCACATGACAACGCCAGAACAATCACAGGCTAGGGGATACAGAGTCTTGTGTATCCGGTGGTGGCAGAAGCATCTCAGCGCTGGTAGGGATCTCTGCAGGGCTTTTCTGGCTTCAGAGGTCTGGTTCCATCAGGGTAAGCCCATGTGACTTCTCCTCCGGGTCCTCTACTTTCCAAGACTCAGGATCTGTCAGCATGCCGCCATCCTGTCTTGTCCCGTAGACTGACTCCCAAGAGACCGAATCAAGTCTCACTCCTCCAATTGGGAAATAGCGTGAGATTTCCCAGAATTCTCAGGAGAAAGCCCTGCCCACACAGGTCCCATTGGCTATCTCCAGATTGGCCGGCTAGCCTCCCTCCACCTCTGCACCCCGAATCCCGAAATTGTCACAAGAGTACATGGCCGCCACACACATCTCCTTTCATTTTGAGGGAAGGGGGAAGTCACGGTCGTCGTAAGTTGGTTGAGACATGTGAGAAACATTTCGAGCCCTTTCTGGTCTAACCTGTCTCCAGACTCCCTGAAATGCTGCACCATCTCCCAGGAACCAGCCCCATCCTCCTCCCAGCCCACCTTTGTGTGTTCGTTGTTCGTTGCCTCCCTCCCGTGATGGCTCCTCTCATCTGTCTGCTGGCCGCCTCCTTTTCCAGTGCTTCTGGGCTTTTAGCTTTCGCCTCTTCTCCTCAGCGAATTCGCTTCCTTGTGCTGGTCGTGGCCCTTCAGTCTGTGCCGTAGACTCCGCTTCCTCCCCGCCCCCCTCCTTGCTCACTCGTCTTCACTTCTTTCTTACAGAACCGCTCCACTTGTTCACCCCATTCAGTTCACGTTGAGTGTGTAAAAAAAATACCACATCGTCTTTTTGCCCCCAGCCCCACCATGTTTTGCCACTTTGCCCATTACTCACGTCAGCCTCCGTCTGCCTTTGACCTTTGGAGACCACTGAGTGTCTAAGCGCTGAGGCCGGACTCCGTGATCACGTTACTTTTCTCTCGGTTTTAACCCCCGTGACTTGATCTCCCCATGCTTTTTTTTTTTTTTTGGCATCCTGTCATTTTCTGACTTGGGGCTTGTCTCGGTAACATCCTGAACCAAGCGTGTGTTGTGTTCTCAAGTCGGCTCTGGGTCCTGCCACCCCGGGGGGAGAACGGAGTGGTAGCCACCAAACACCGCCCGCACTTGTACCACCCCCCGCCCTGTGGTTTTCACGTTCGAGCCCGTTGCCGCAGCCACTGTGTCCGTCCGTCCGTCCGTCTCCCCGAAGGCCTCACTCGTTTCCCCTGACCCTCTCCTGTGCCAAGCACGACGTGCTTTTCCAGGACTCCTTGGTGGCACAGTGGGTCACTAACTGCAAAGTCCGCGCTTCAGACCGCCAGCCACTCCAAGGGAGAGAGACGAGGCTTTCTATTCCAGAGAAGAGTCCCTGTCTCAGAAACCCCCGGAGGCGCTGCGACTCTGTTCCAAGGCTTGTGAGGCGTCAGAGTCAACGGGATGGCAGTCAATTTGGATTTGGCTTTGGATTCAGTTACTCTTCAGCACACCAAAAAGAAACCCCAGGCCCATGTGGCAGCCCCTCGTCTTTCCTTGTCCTCCCCAGTCCCTGGCAGCCACTGATGTCCTTTTCTCTCTGTGCAGCTCCTATGCTGGACATTCTGTGCACCTGGAGTCATTGGATCTGTGGTCGTCTGTGGTATCTTCTTTGTTGCATTGAATGTTTTTCAAGGTTCATCCCTGTTATTGAATTATTATTACTCCATTCTCTTTTCAAATGGCTGACTGTTTCTCTGCCATATGGATCGACCACATCTTACTTATTCTTTCATCAGTCGACCATGTTGAATTATAAAGCTTTATCTTCATAAACCCCCCCATCTCTGAAAAAAAATCTTATTTTCTGTGTCTTTGCAGCCCTGTCATGCCTTTTCAGTATTGTTTTGTTATCGCTGCTACTTAACTTATCGCTGCTACTTGAACTTCTTTTAGCGTTCTCTGTTAATTAGCCCTATACTTTTTTTCTGGAAGCAAATGTTTATTTTCCCCTTAGGGATTAAAAAACCTTTCAGTAGCTTTAAAGTTGACTGTTTTTCCCACAACGGTCCGCTTTGGCACAGTTTAAGGTGATTTGTATGCCTTTAAGTGCAAATTCACACCCCCGCCCACTTTCTTTGTCTTTTCTCCTTTCCAGTCTTCCTTTTGTCCCTTTCCTGTCTTCTTCCTGCTCTCCATTGCTTTGGCTTCTTGCTGGTAAAATGGAATGTAAACGCATCAGCCTTAGGCGACCAGGAGGGAGTTGCAGGAACTCAAGGATTCCTTGTAAGATTCGAACTGGAGGGCTGAGCCCCGGTGGCGTAGTGGTTGTGCGCGGGACTGCGGCCCACTGGGACGGAGGTTCAATTCCACTCCTCCTACTCCCACCACCGGAGAGCAGTGATGCCCAAACAAACAAAAAACAAACAAACAAAAAAAAAGATTCGAACTGGAGCACTAGGTTGGTTTGGGAGATGAGGTGTATCATCCTGACATCACTCTTACCCCTGCTGATGTCCACATCAGACACATGTTGTTTTGAAGCAGCTGGGGTGAAGGCTTGGTCTTGTCTTAGGTGAACACAGGCAGCAATACTGCATACTCAAGCAAGTCGCCATTTAGTCTTATCTCTGCCTGCTTTCCTCCTGGACCACCATGATCCGGTAGCCAGGTCCACGCCCAGCACAGACAGGAGGGGGTGGAGGTATGCTTTTTTTTGGTTGGTGGGGAGGGGGCATCCCGGTCCTCTACTGGTCATGGCTTTCTTTTTTATTTTTATTTTTTATTTATTTATTTATTTTTTAGGCATCACTGCCCTCAGGTGGTGGGAGTAGGAGGCCCAGCCTTTGCTCCTCGGAGCTGGAATTGAACCTCTGTCCCAGTGGGCCGCAGTCCCACGCACAACCACTATGCCACCGGGGCTCAGCCCCATGGCTTTCTTTTTTAAAGCATATACTTTTGCTTTATTAAATAATACTCAGTCTTAACCAAAAGGAAAGAAGTAATGCAGTACAGTTTCCTCAACTTCTTTTGAGTTCCAGGTTTATGTACATAAGTATCGCCTTCCTCCCTGCTCATAGATAACCATTTATATCATCTGTAGTACACATACTCAGATTTAATATCCTATCCAATGTGATTTTGTTTTTGTTTTTTTGGCATCACTGCTCTCCGGTGGTGGGAGTAGGAGGCCCAGCCCCACTGCTGGAATTGAACCTTCATCCCAGTGGGCCACAGTCCCGCACATGACCACTACGCCACCGGGGCTCAGCCTTGTGATTTTGTTTCTTTTTATTGGTCAAAATATCGAGTCTTGTTTCTGTTCTAAGATTTCAAGCTCCTAGAACAGGAGTCTGTCTGTGCAGATTATCTCAAAGGCAGTAAGATAATACTAGTAACTGCAGTCTGGCTGAGAAGAGGACTTCTCATTTGTTCATTTCATTAAGCATTTCTCGAATGTCTTTTTTGTTTGTTTGTTTTATTTGTTTGTTTGGGGGCATCACTGCCCTCTGGTGGTGGGAGTAGGAGGCCCAGCCTTTTGCTCCTGTGAGCGGGAATTGAACCTCCATCCCAGTGGGCCGCAGTCCCGCGCCCAACCACTGTGCCACTGGGCCTCAGCCCCTCAAATGTCTTACTGAGAAGGATTCCAAAACATATCATGCAAGGCGTCTAATTCTATGAGATTAGAATTGAGTCTAGTTCTCCGGGAAAGAATTTTAGAGAATGGGAGCCTTTAGTTTTGTTTTTTCTTCCCAACAGTTTATTGTTGACATTTTCAAAGTTAAGATAATTAGGCAGTAAATAGCTACATACTTAACAGTAGATTCTGCAATTAATATTTTGTTTTATTTGCTTGTCCACGATCTCTCTGTCAATCCATCATATTTTAAATATATTTCTAAGTAAGTTGCAATTATGAATATATTTTTATTCCTAAATATATATATATATATATATATATATATATATATATATATATATTTTTTAGGCATCACTGCCCTGGTGGTGGGAGTAGGAGGCCCAGCCTTTGCTCCTGTGAGCGGGAATTGAACCTCCATCCCAGTGGGCCGCAGTCCCGCGCCCAACCACTCCGCCACCGGGGCTCAGCCAATTCCTAAATATTTTAACAGACCTCCCTGAACCTAAAGTTCAAATGGTTCTAGAATTTTTTTCTCTTTTAAGGAGCCCCTGTGGTGTAGTGGTTAAAGAGACCAATTACTAACCAAAAGGCTGGAGGTTCAAACCCATCAGCTACTCCACAGGAGAAAAATGTAGCCGTCTGTGCCTTTAAGATTTACAGTCTCAAACCCAATGGGGCCATTCTACCCTCTCTTACAAGATCATTTTGGCTTGCCAGCTGAAAGTTTTGTTTGTTCTCCTAAAGAAGAAATCGCATACAATGATATACTCAACTCTTCTTTGTACCTGTCAGTTGTTCAGATAGATGCACTTACTGATTTAACCCAGACCCTAGCAACATGGACTATTTCCATCACTCCAGAGGGTATTCTGCTTTTCAAAAGTTCCCATTCTCAGAACCTAGGAGTTCATCCTCTGCTATCGGTATTTTAAGGTAAACCCTTTTTAAGTCGAAGTGCATGTAGAACCAGAACTCAAATAACTTACACCCCCGTCTTCCCTAGTGAAGTGTATCCTTCCGTGTCCAAGTATATAAAATAATTCTTTCCGTGAGATTACTGACCGCAGATAGATTTACTTGGCAGGGTTTGGAGATACCTGATACCTCATAAAACCCCCAAAAAAATCCCTGCTTGCCCTCTCGTCGATTGCAACTGACAGCACTACACGGACGGCATCTGGTGGTGTGGTGGTTATGCAGTGGCCGGCTAAACGTGAGGTCAGCAGTTTGAAACCGCCTGTCACGCCAGAGGAAAAACGAGACTTTGTACTGCCGTAAAGATTGACAGTCTTGGAAAACCACGGGGGCCTGTGGGATCACTGTGGGGCCTGATAGGTGACTTTAAAGAAGTTAGGAAATGGGTGTCTGGGGAAGACAGATTTATGTGGTGGTTTGTAAAATGGATAGGGGAGTTGGAGGATAGGACCCTGAACGTTAGACCCTGTTCCTAGTCCATTAGTATCTGTGCCTATCAGCCTCGCATTCGTTTTTCACCTGCTGTCAAACCTTCTGAGATAGGCTTACCTCATGCCCTAGGCTTTACCACACACACACTCTGGGGTTGTAATTTTACTGTCATAGCTCTCCACTTTCCCTCTTCCCCACGTAGGGTTTTCTCCCCTGGCTAAGGACCAATTCCACAGCATGTCTTCATGCTTACTGTAGCACTTTGTTTTAACACGAGAGAATAGGGATTCTTGTACTTTGAATTTCTTTCAGACCGGAAGACCAGGCCGGAAGCCAAATCATCAAAGCCAGGCATATTTGAAGCCTCCCGCAGCACAGATGATCCCTCATGTGCCGTTCAAGAACACAGTCGGAACGGTAGTAGAGAGATAGAGAGACACCAGGAAACCTGCAAGAGCCATCTCGGGCCAGATGCCTATGTCCGGAAGAAAATAATCACACCAGAGGGGAATTTTGAGAAGGATAAATTTGGTGACAACCCGAGGTTAAGCACGGACCTGGCTGCACCGTTAAACATTTCATCCAGAGCAGGACCTAGTGAACGGCATCCTCTGGGGAGCCCCTGGGGACAGGATGCAGACTTACTTAGCCAGAGTAATGCCACGATAAAGAAGAAGCCCTATAAATGCAATAAATGCAGAAAGGCCTTCATCCACCGATCGTCCCTGACGAAGCACGAGAAAACGCATAAAGGGGGGGCCGCCTGCCCACATGGGACAGACCCGGGCATTTATCCCGGGAAGAAGCACCACGCATGCACCGACTGCGGGAAAACGTTCCTCTGGAAGACCCAGCTGACGGAGCACCAGAGGATCCACACCGGGGAGAAGCCCTTCGAGTGCGCCGTGTGCGGGAAGGCGTTCCGGCACAGCTCCTCCTTGGGCCAGCACGAGAACGCGCACACGGGGGAGAAGCCCTACCGCTGCAGCCTGTGCGGGAAAGCCTTCCAGCGCAGCTCGTCCCTGGTGCAGCACCAGCGCATCCACACCGGGGAGAAGCCCTACCGCTGCCACCTGTGCGGCCGGTCCTTCCGGCACGGCACGTCGCTGACCCAGCACGAGATCACGCACAGCGGGGAGAAGCCCTTCCAGTGCAAGGAGTGCGGGAAAGCCTTCAGCCGCTGCTCCTCCCTGGTCCAGCACGAGAGGACGCACACCGGGGAGAAGCCTTTCGAGTGCAGCATCTGCGGGCGGGCCTTCGGCCAGAGCCCCTCCCTCTACAAGCACATGAGGATCCACAAAAGAGGCAGGCCCTACGAGGGCCTGGCCCCGCAGCAGCACCGCCCCTGGCCCGCGCCGGCCGCCAGCCCGGCCCCCGAAGGGCCAGCCTGGCCTGGCGGGGATGGCGGGCACGGCTTGGGCCACCCCAGGGACCTGCCCCACCACCAGCAGCGGCCGCACCCTGCCGGGGAGCCCCAGGCCGGCCCGCCGCCGCCGGCCGCGCACCCCGGAGAGAAGCCCTACCAGTGCAACGTCTGCGGCAAAGCCTTCAAGAGGAGCACGAGCTTCATCGAGCACCAGCGCATCCACACCGGCGAGAAGCCCTACGAGTGCCACGAGTGCGGGGAGGCCTTCAGCCGGCGCTCGTCCCTGACGCAGCACGAGCGGACGCACACCGGGGAGAAGCCCTACGAGTGCGGCGACTGCGGCAAAGCCTTCAGCCAGAGCTCCTCGCTCATCCAGCACGAGCGGACGCACACCGGGGAGAAGCCCTACGCGTGCCACGACTGCGGGCGGGCCTTCCGCAAGAAGACCAACCTGCACGACCACCAGAGAATTCACACGGGCGAAAAGCCCTACGCGTGCAAGGAGTGCGGGAAAAGCTTCAGCCGGAGCTCGGCCCTGACCAAGCACCAGAGGATCCACGCCAGGGATAAGCCCTAGAAGCCCCCCAAGGAAGGGAGTGCCCGGAAAGAAGCCTTCGCACCCTGCGAAAACACAAGAGTGTAATTACGCGCGCGTGTCCGTGTTGGGGGTGAAGAAAACTGTGCCGCCGGTGGACTTGGCCTGATTTTTCACGAGCGCCACAGTCTTAGATCTAATCACAGATTTTGTAAAACACGAAAAACGGCTGCAGATGTCTTATGTGACCAGTTGGAAATGATATGCATACGTACTGGGCATTATAAAGCTTTTGAATATATGTATGCACAGATTCTCAACTCTTGGTAGCTTGACTTATAACCTCCATTGTTTACAGCCTTTTTATAAATAAACACGTGCAGCAATGACCAAAACTCAATTTTAGAACTGTTTACAACGGCCTCCTCAGCCGCCACTCGGACAAAATTCACCTTGGAAAGCCATCCCACTTCCAAGCATTCAGTGTTTCAAGAATTAGATCGGGCTGAGCCCCGGTGGCGTAGTGGTTGTGCGCAGGACAGTGGCCCACTGGGTTGGAGGTTCAATTCCGGCAGCAAGGCTGGGCCTCCTACTCCCAGCACCAGAGGGCTGTGATGCTCCCAAAACAAAACAAAAAAACAAAAAAAAGAATTAGATCCACTAGTCCAACCACTTTGGACAGATGAAGAAACTGAAAACCAAAGATGTGAAGTGGTTTACACAGTGCAATTCAGCTTTATAATAGCTCTGCTGGGCAGATGCAGCTTACCTGGACCTTTGGCCCTGTGGTATTAGCACTGAAAAAAAGTTTTCTTGTTTTATTTTAACTCAGAGGGGTTTATAATAAAGTTTTTAATAAATTAGATCCATGGACACAGCATTTAATGGGCACCCATAGCTTGAATACTTTGGGAGTTAATAAAGGTATGAGAGGTAATAAACTTACGCAGTTTTGTTACAGATTTGCTTAAAGAGATTTGTTGGAAACTTATAAACCAATATGTTAACAGAGACTGTAGATGGTTGGATTTCTGGTGACTTCTTTTCCCAACTCTCATAATTATCTATACTTTGAGCAAACATATATTTGGTGTCATACAAGTAAGCCCTTTTATGTGTGTATGTATTCTTTTTCATGACTCAGTTCCATGAAATAGCACTGCCCTAAGCGTTCTGTGCTAGATCCCTGAGAAAATAAAAGGCTTAAGGAAATAATTTATCCCAAATTTTATGATACAGCACAAGACCAATTACCCGCTGCCCCAAATTCCGCATTTGATTCATTTTGGAAAAGCAAAGGGTATTTGTTCCCATTGTGTTCCATTTTGCCATAACTTCTTTTTTTTTTTTAACTTGGCCCATGGTGCTTTTCCATCAGGGAAGCATGCCGTAAGCCACCTCCTAACATAGGTTGTCCTGAACGATTTTCCAGACCTTTATAATTTACTGGCACCAGGAGTGCAGGTACATTTGTAAGCAACTGGGAACGTGGATCCCTTTCAGACGAGAATTGTTTCACCCTGAGATGAACACGTTTCCCAGTGCTAATAAAGGGGAGGAAGGGTGACGGGGTAGTAGTAATAATAAGAGCTCCTACTGGCTTCTCTGCGTGTCAGGTCTCACAGCCTGGCCCTTCTTGTTCTCTGGACGTCACCAGAAAGCTCCCAAGCAATCTTTGTCACTTTTTTTTTGGCAGGAAAGCCGTTCACGGGAACCAGCGTGAGAGCTCTGCTGCCGTGCGTGCTCCACCTGTGAGACAGATCCGCCTCCCGGGGCATTAACCGTTCAGAAAGACCTCGCTGATGATGCTTTGTGTCGGGGCCACGTCCTTGTCTGTGTTGTCTGACCCACAGTTTGCCTGTGGGTGACTCT
>PVJH01049142.1:0-10449 GCA_004026705.1 Nesogale talazaci
TACAAATCTGATATTTGTATCACAATAATCTGACAATTCTTTTGAAAGAAATGTTTAAAGACAGGCTCAAATTCAGGCAGTAACATGTTGCTTTGGGTGTTAAAGAAAAAGCTCATTTACTCATGTAAGCCACAGTCTACTTCTAAGTTGAGCGATGAGGAGATAACCTGTTATTTTTAGGACTATGACAGATCTAGTTCACTCACTTCTAGGTGGCAGGAGAAATAATTACATATGCATGCAAACAGTCTATATTTTTAATGTGGTGTGGAGTTTTAAGAAGGCCAGTCTAGAATTAAACACCTCAAGGCTAAAAAGGATCAGCATTTTAAAGACACACACCAAGTACCAGTAGGTGTCTCATTAAAATCAACATCTTGTAAATATATTTATATATAATCATAGGGAAATAGATCTAGGTACACATATTTATATGTTAAGGATTAAGGCAGCAGACAGACATTAGACCGCTACTCAAATACTGCCTCAATGCAAGAATACTTTGGTCTAATAACTCAACATTCTGTGATGCTCACATTCTCTGACACAATCACTGAAGACAAGATGAGTACATAAGCAAATGTGGTGAAGAAAGCTGATGGTGCCTGGCTATCAAAAGCTATAGCATCTGGAGTCTTAAGGCTTTGAAGATAAACAAGCAGCCATCTAGCTGAAAAGCAACAAAACCCACATGGAAGAAACACATCAGCCTATATGGTCATTAGGTGTCCATGGGGTCAAAGACTCAGAATAAAGAATCATATCGATGTGAACAAGGGAGAGGGTGAAGTGGAGACCCAAAGCCCATCTGTAGACAATTACACATCTCCTTACAGAAGGGTCACAAGGAAAAAATGAGCCAGTCAGGGTGCAATATAGCAATGACTAAACATACAACTTTTTGCTAGTTCTTTAATGCATTTCCCTCTACCCTACCACTACAGAACTCCAATTCTACCTTATAAACCCAGCTAGACCAGAGCATGTACACTGGTACAGATAAGAACTCAAAACACAGGGATCCAGGATAGATAAGCCCTCAGGACCAATAATGAGAATAGTCATACAAGGAGGGGAAGGGGAAAGGTGGAGAGAAAGAAGGAACCGATCACAATGATCAACATATAAGCCCTTCCCAGGCGAGCAGACAACAGAAAAGTGGGTGAAGGGAGACAGTAGCCCATATAAGACAAGAAAAAATAACAATTTATAAATTATCAAGGGTTTGTAAGGGAAGAAGGATGAGGGAGAGAGGGGAAAAAATGAGGCGCTGATACCAAGGGCTCAAGCAGAAAGCAAATGTTTTGAGAATGATGATGGCAACAAATGTACAAATATGATTGACATACAATGGATGGATGGATGGATTGTGATAAGGGTTGTGTGAGCCCCCAATAAAATGATTTTTTTAAAAACGAACAAAATAATAATTTATGGATTATCAAGGGATCATGAGGGAGAGAAGTGGGAGGAGGGAATGAGTTGATACCAAGGGCTCAAGTAGAAAGAAACCGTTTTGAGAATGATGACAGCAACATAGGTACAAATATGCTTTAGAAATGATTTTTTTAAATCAACATCTTTAGATTTTTTTCAGCAATGGTGTATATGCCCAAAGCCACTTTTATAGTCAAAACCATTCCAATGGTTAGTTCACCACAGCCAATTAAGTTTGTGTGGTTGGTTGGAGAATCAACCGCACAATAACTACAGGCCCCTCCACCTGCAATTAAGAACCGAAATTCAATAAGGGGCAGCCATCACCTTGTACATTCATCACCTTGTGCTAAATAAAGCAGATGTAAGAATTTTCCAGCCACCCTGTATGCATAACATATGCCTTCACCTTGTGATTTTTACCACTCCTCCCACAATGTTAGAAACCTATGCTCTTCATCCCCACCTTCGACCCCCGAATCTGCCCTCCATCTGTCAATCCAGCACAGTGATGCCACGTGACGCCTACGTCGAGGCCTTAGGAGTGGTTTAGGTGGCTTCCGCTCCCCCAGCCTGGACGGCAGCTACAGTCCAGGGATGGAGGCAAGACCAGTCTGCTTGCTGCTGACAGTCAGCTTCAACCACCACTAGCTAGAAGAGAGGCCAACCTGAAATAGACAAGCAGGGCTTAATGGACCACATGAACAACCCCAGACAAGACCAAGAGAGAAATGCCTGGCCAAGCATAGCCCAAACCGCAGAGCCACAGAAGCCTAAGCTAACAGAGGGGTTATTTTAAGCCACAAACTTTTAGGGCGGTTTGTGAAGACAGCGACAAATGACACAGAGATGGTCAGAATTCCTCGGTGAGAAGTCAGCCTGGAAGCCCTCTTGAGGGCAGGGCTTCTAATGAGATGCCACCACAAGAAGCTGCCATGTAAATTATTTTTGAAAAATAAAAAGCATCTTCCCTCTTAGTTCCCTTGCCCTGACATCTTGTTGAACAGACACCGACGTGAAACTGGGGTGTGCCCTTTCTTTCTGTCCCAATCCAGAGTCTTAGCTGAGGGACTGAGTCTGCCCTCAGTCCTACACAGGCTTATTTATGGGTTTGCCATCGCAACCAATGGCACCCGGTCCCCTCCACGCACAGTCTCAGGTAACCACATCGCTCCCAGGAAGTGATGCTCCAGAATCTATTAAAAATTAGTGACGCAAAGCAGAACTCTAACAACGAACTTCGCACTGACAGGCTAACGGGCCAGTCTGGAAGATAAATAACTATTCCAGGAACGCTAGCTAATGCTGCTTAAAGCCTTTTGGGGAGTATCTTAAGGAGTAAATCAATGCCACATTAGAAAATCAGTTGCATTCTGCATAACATGGAGTCTTTAACTTTGAAATAAAATGCAGCTAAAAACGTCCTTTACTACCTAAGAGGTAAAGGTTCCTATATACCTTTCGTAAAACAAAATGGCAGAAGATGGAAGCGGAGCAGTCACCACTCACTTACATGGGGGAGCTATCTGAGTGGGAGCGGAAAGTCAGTCTTTCTCCGGGGGAGTCCGTGGTTTCGAACTGCTCACTTTGAGGATTGGAGCCGACAGGTAACCTCTACTTCGTGGGAGTGCCGAAAACCAGAGGCTGACCACAGCGCATGGTGCTTCTTGTGTTGCTTGTCTGTCTCCCCCAAAGTGACAACGTCACGCTCCTTCACCAGGTGTCTTTCTGATTAGGAAAACGGGTCCTGGGGTGAAAAGGAAGTGGCCGACGGTGAACTTTGGAATGTGGGGAGGGAGGACCCCTCCCAGCCTCGCCTCCTTGAAGTGCTCCCTCCAGAGAGAGCTTCTCATCTGACCCACCTTAAAGTCAGCCATAGCTCACAAATACTAACTTTAATAGCACTGTCATTTCCCTCGGTTCAAGTGGCTCCCGGAGACAATCTCTCATTTTTAAACCACGAGGTATAGCTCAGAAAAACTTCGCTCTTTCAAATGCCAGACCGCACAGATGACTGCCTGGAAGCCTGGGCCCCATAAATGCTTGCCTGAGACTTCCACTCACTGCTAGAATACACCCCTCGGGGAGTGGGTTTGTAGCAGCTCTTTTTACCACCTCCGCATCAGTATCTTGCTGTTCCTTGGCGACTATTTCATAGGTAAGCTACAAAACAGAGTCTCTAATGAGTTTCCAGTTGGCCCTGGGTGGCGGCACACACTGTTAAGAACTCCCCTACTCCCCCAGCAGTCTGAGCCCCCCAGTGGCTTCTGGGAAGACAAGCCTCAGAAGCAATGCTGCTCTGCTGACCTGCCAACAACAACCAGGGGCTTTAATAAAGAACCAACCGCCCAAAGCAGAAACTGCCATCGAACCAATTCTTAGCCACCATGGCTCACAGGCCAGGGGAGCGCTGCCTCTGAGCACTTCGTAAACTGCAATTCTTCACGGGAGTGAAGAAAGCCCCCGACACCCTCCCACAGAACAGCAATGGGTCATTTTGAACCGCTGACCTTGTGGCTAGCAGCCAGACACATTACCCATTCCACCATGATGGTTCCTTAAAGAAGGCAGAGGAAAATTGCAGCCTTCAGAAAGTTGTGCTGCCCCTGGAAAAGCAATCCAGAAGACCCCAGATAAAGAAGATCGAGAAATGGCCACTTTCTGAATAACCACTAGATACTTAATTTTATTAAAGATTAACAACAATCTAGTCCAGGTCTTGACTTCGAGCAACTGCACTTCTAATCTTCAGTGTGTCTGACTGATCTTGACCTGAAACTACCCAGAAAAACCTCTCTGAGTCCAGCTGCAGTCACCCAACTGACCCCAGGAAAGCTGCCGTGTGAAAAAATGTTTCTGCAAGCCTGGTTTAGAGTCAGGCACTGCGTCCTAGGCCTCCAGAAACCCGAAAGGGCATCCACAAGGAAAAACAAAAAAGGATTACATAGTAAAACATTCCCTGTCACGGCCCCGTTCACCCAAGGGACACTGCATGTGAGAAAGTACAGACTGTTCTCAAAATGTCCAAAATTAAACCCAGTTAATCTCCTTACACAGCCTCTTTCCACCCCTTAATCAATTCCCTTTGCTAACAAAGCAGGTATCCTACAGCGGTTATTTAGTCTGAATTTCCACTAAGGCACTTGCTTACAGACTGGATGGTTTCTTCACTTTGTGACAAACAAACTAAGCTATTATCAGCCCTTTAACTGCTCCCAAACCAAAGTCTTTAACTTAGAGGAAAAGAAGGAAGCAGGATTCAAACTTACCTTTCAAGTGACTTTAACTGACACAGGTATTATTCCCCTACAGTGAAATTCACAGAACTTCTTTAGCAGTTCACACACAAAATACACTATTTAATCCTGTCTTCCTAACACAAAAGATAAACTGAGTCTACCACAGCTGAAACCTAGACTTTTTTGGAAAAAAAAAATAATAATAGGAGTACATTTGTATTCTGAAAATACTGGAATCGTATGTACTTAAGAGTAATCACTAAGAACGAGTTGAGAGGGTAAGATTAAAAAGCCACAACTTTAAAACTACCTCTCTTCAACCAGGCTGTCTAGTTCACCACACACAAAAAAATAGCTGTCTGAAAATACAAATTAACTAGTTCTCAGGGCACAGGATAAAAACAAAAGGTTTTCTTTTAAAAAAAAAAAATCAGATGAGTGTGCCCGACCTTCCTTTGTACTGGGGCAGAGTGGCAAGGCCTTTTCACAGAGCAAGAGTTACAGCCACGAGATGAAATCACATTGTCCTTGAAACGTGTCTGTGTGCAGACTATGGAGAGAGTCACGGAGCACAGACAGTAGCGTGCCTCCTTCAACTGAGGGCCTGCCTTCTTTCTTACCTTCATTCATTTAAATGAGATGGGCACCTGTAGCCAATGGCGGGCCTCCTGGCCAGCACACTGCAGCACCTTAGGGACTACCAGGAACACTCAGGCTGCTTCACTTTACTTACTATGAACATTCTGTCTGCAGAAGGAAGCTGAATCTACTTGGACCCTACTCCAGTGAATGACCCATTGTGAGATGTGTGTTCGCAATGCAGTTATTGGTGGTCTCAACCTTACTTCCATACACATTCCATTATGGAAAATGGTTTGGGGATTTTTTTTTTTTTTAATGATTTTGTCGATTGTAAGAAGCCAATATAAAAAATGGTGGCTAAAGTTAATCATGTGACTGACTACTTACTTAACATATTAAATGAACATGCCTTAATGAAGAAGCAATTTATATATGTGGGGGGAGGAGCTTCTAAAAGTTTGTGGAGCATTTCCATTATCACTGCATCGCACTTTCCCACAAACTTTTTGAAACTGCCTTTTATGTACACAATTTCAACACTTTTTAAAGAAATAACTTAGTAATGGGATACCAACCGTGTACGGCGTCCCAGATAAATGAAACATCTGTGTCTGGATACATGTTGTTGTTAGGGTCGGTTGGGTTGGTTTCCACCCAGAGTGGGCCAGTGTACATACAACAGAAGGAAACACTGCCCACTCCGCTGCCAGCCTGACAACGGTTCTATGCTTGAGCCCTTGATGGAGCCACTGGGTCAGTCCATCTGGTTGAAGGTCATCCTGTTTTCACTGCCCCTCCACTTCACCAAGCATGATTTTCTTCTCCAGGGACTGGTCTCTCCTGACACCATGTCAAAAGTAGACAAATAGTCTATTAAACTGGTATATAATCCATTGAATCAAATTCTTAATATCTAACTCCTTCCTTCCCATCAATAAGGAAATGTCTATGAGTAAAATACTCAACTGGGTAGGCAAGGTGGAACCAGGATTTTAGGAGATTTGGGATGACAAGGAAGTACTTCAAGTTTGGCCTTTAGCGGGGTCTTCATCCACACAACAAAAGAGATGAATAGACTTCCTCTTTCGCCTCCTCCAGAATGACAGTTCCTGTCTGTCCCTATATCCTGAGACTGGGACTTGACTTACAAAAGTCAGCCTTGCCTTTCTGTCCTACCCCCTGACAACCTAACTGCTCCTCCTCCACTTGCCTAGCCAGCCTACAATTAAGCAAGGGAGGATGCTGGCATCACCAGTTTAACCCTATAACGCCTTGCACAAAGTGTCCGTAACATTTAATTAAAACATATCCGGTACCCACATTATAAAGCTTTAGGATAATTTTCAATCTACTGAAGTTTTAGTATCGATATTTTTTGTATATGCTCATAAAACTGTAGTTTTATGTCAAAGGTGTAATACTCATAAAAAACATTTATCATATAGTTCCGATTTTTCTAAATGTTAATGAATTCATTATGTTTGTCTTTTGAATCGACGGTGACAAAAATTACCACAGCATGGATTGTGGTTTGTTTTAAGGACAACAGCAATTTTATGACCTAGATGGAATCGCTACAGACTCAGACAAGGAACCAGATGCTAATATGGATGAAATTAGCAAATAAAAAATGTGTATTATATTTACAATTTTTGACTTTACAATATAAAATTTTAATTATATTGCAATTCAAACCAAAATTATCTCTGGATACACCCATTTGTATGGTCTTCACCATTACCCTAAGGTCACAAACAGAGGAAGATGCAAAAATGTAAATTGCAAGAGTGCAGCAGTATTTTTCTGCAGCAAATGCAAAGTTCACCTTTGTATCACAGACAAAAAAAATTGTTTTGTTCAATTTCACACTAACAAAAATTATAAAAAAATAAATTTTATATTATACTTTATACATAAAATAAGTTTTCAGGTTGTTTTTTATTTAATAAGAGAAAAATAATATAGAAATGAAGGCGCATTTTTCATTCTTCTATTATAAGTCAATGGATGAATGTGACAATTTGGTTACATTTATAAAACATTGCAAATTTTATATATTTTAGCATATTTTGGCTGTTATATAGATTGATAACTATGAAAGAATAAAAACTAATTTTTTTCCTAAAATTAAAAATTCAGGCGTTATAGGGTTAAAATAAAAAGGGGAAAGGTACTACCAGATGGTTCAAATAAAAGCAAAGCTGGATAGAACAGCCTAATAAACACCAAAAACACATATGCACAACGGTATGTGTGTGTGTGTGTGTGTGTGTGTGTATTCCTTTTCCAAACTAAACAGTGCAGGAAAGAAAGTGATCAGAGTGCCTCTGGTTACCAACCCTGGTGCAAACGTTACTTACTACCTGTTCAAAACACAATCAGGAACTCTTCGAAGAAGTCAGCCATCCAGAGTGACTGTGGTAAGTTTAAGAATCATCACAGGCCATTGGCTTCCAAAGTACTCCCCAACTGAAGATCTATGACTCACACGGATGGAAGTCAGCATGCCCTACTTGCCACACAATTTGTTTCTCTGCCAAATAGCCCCAGTGGTGCCAAAAGGTCAGGAGCCTAAACCCCTTAAGTGTCATCAAAATGTGAGTCTTCACCAAAAGGAAGACTTGAATAAGTACCACAGTATTAGACAGCCTGATGGTACCTCCTGGTGGGCGTGGTCTTCTCATCAGGAGAGTCCTGGAGATTCTGGCTCGCTCCACCCCAACCTTCACCTTCGTGCTGACACCATGTGGAGAGGCCTGCCTGCCGGAAGCCTGGAGCTGCATCTCCCACCGCTGGACCCAGGGGACTTTGCACCCCTGTTCTTTGAGGTCCTCGCACTGTGTGCATCAGTACACGTAACTGTGCGAGTCTACAGAGGGCTTTGGGGTTCTTTGCTTGCGTATAATTACTTCTTGAAGTCAAGTTCTCATGAGTGTCACTGGGTTTGTTTTGCTCGTCAACCTGGCCTAAAACCACAGGCTACTGAGAAGTTTTTAAAATAAAAAGATATAAGGGCTTTACCAACTCTTATCTTAAAATGACATTTTCACATACACATCGAAATTTGCAGTCCATGTCAAAGGTCAGCTTGTTTAATTGTTCAATGTCCAAGAAATTATCTCCATGTTCAAGACAGAATTGAATTTCCCATCAATGTTCAGTTTGGCACGTGAGCAGAAACTTGAAATATAGCAGCATTAACTCACATAGAAATCCAAAATGTTTAACTAAATCAATTCTAGAATTAAAGTACTGCCAATTTAGCCTCCAATAAAATGTGTATGTCGCTTCTGCTTCCCAGTGAGGCCAAGGCTCTCACCCGCCTTTTAAATTAAGACTTTCGATTTTCCTCTCGTCTCCCAAACTTGACTAATGAATGGCAGACTTACAGAAAGGAACATCTGAATCACATCCCTCTGAGAGTTCTTTCAGTACAAGGGAAGTCAGAATCAACTTGATGGCATTGAGTGATCTTGGCAGGAGCTGGCACTATCAAACCTCACATTCTTGATGAAACAGAGAACCATATTTAAGTAGTATAAAAAGAAAAGGTTACCTAAAACAAGATATAGAACAGTTATGTTAGCTTGGTACTGACTTCAAAAGAAAAGCCTGGTTGTTAGGTCTTAGCATATACCTCATCAATCTTATCACCCTGAGTCCTTTCTGATTTATATATTTAAATTTTTAAAAACCACTCTTACCTCTAGAACCACCTTTGAAAACCACCTGTCCCGCAATTCTGCTGCTGTTTGAGCCTCAGCATCTTGCAACAGCCCTGGTGTCTCCATAGCAGGAGGCCCCACAGAGCACGGTTAAGCACTCACTGAAGTCTGCATGGCACAGTGTTTCTCAGTTGGGATGCTAATGGCAAGGTAAACAGTTTGAAACCAGTAGACACTCCGCAGGTGAAAGGTGGGGCTTTCTTACTCCCTTTAAGAGCAAGTCTTGGAAATCCACAGGGACAGTTCTTGATGGCAGTGAGTTTGATGGGGTGGAACACACCCACCACATGGCAGCAGAAAGATACGGCGATAGGTTCCAGAAAAGATTACAGCCACTACCCGACGGGGACAGCTCTACTGTCACATGGGGATGCTGAGTCAGAATCAGAGGGCTCAAGGGCACTCAAGCTCATGAAAAAACAAACATCAGGGGGAAGAGTCCTCTGTACTTTCCAGAAAGGAAAGCTCTACAAGAGCATGTCAGAGACCAGGCTTGCCCCCTTGACTACCACGTCCAAGTGAACAAGGACATCCAGACCTCTGACCCCAGGAAAGTGCAGCCTCTGTCTCTGACCTACAGAGCACAGGCAGGTGAAGGCGCCCAAAGTGCTTACTCTTGACCAGTGAGGATTAATGAGCTAATTTCCACAAAAGCCCTTTAAGCTGATTGGCTGAAATGCAACTAACTACACACTGCCATTCACTGCAGGCAGGATCAACTCCTCAGGATGCAGGGAGGCACATTTTTCCACCTTTCACAAGAAGAGGGCGAGGGCGAGGGCTCGTCTCCAGAACCCGGGCCCGCATCCAGAAAGTGTTGACCAAACACCTCTTGAGAGGTGTGATGTCTGGGGATGCCTCACTAGGGAAGGGCTGGCTGGTGAGCAACTGGCATAGGAGGGAGGCCTGCTGGGAGTGGGACACGCGCAGCGGCGGCGGCCTATGAATGCACTCGCGCACTCCAGGGTCTTATAGCCGGTTCTTTGGGTGTGGTCTGTTGGTGAACATGCATCACACGACACACTTGTGAGATGTGTGTATATTTATTAAACCAATGCTCAGTGCCATCGAGTCAGTTCCGACCCCCCGCGGGGCAGCCCTGCGGGGAGGACATTGCTGAGGGTTTCCGCGGCTGGAAGTCTACACAGAGTCGGAGTCGAAAGCCTCGTCTTTCTCTGGAGGAGCAGCTGGTGGTTTCACACTGCCGACCTTGCAGGACTTCAAAGCAGCCCTGCGCGGAACAGCTCTGCCCCGGGCTCAGACGCTCCGGTTGCTGATACTGGATACTTTGATAACTTAAAAGGAGAGACTGGTTTCCCCATATCTCCAGCTCCCCTCTATGCCAGTGTGACTTCTGCAGTCCATCTGGATTTGCAAGGTAGAGTTGGGACCATGATGGTTGGGGGACAGGGAGGAAGGCTTCAGGAATCAGAGGAAACTTGTATGCATCATCACTGCCTGGCTGC
>PVJH01049143.1:0-10462 GCA_004026705.1 Nesogale talazaci
AAAAAAAAAAAAAAGAAAGTCCTCGGGGAAGAAGCACACCCGTCTGTGTGATTCAAGGGTTGTAAACAATAAAGGCCAAATCAGAAGGAGGGAAGGGTATCACAGCTTAATTTGTGAACCCCTGATTTTTAGAAGGTTGTAGATGAATGATATTGGAAGCCCAAAATCCATTTGATGATTCCTCACATGGATTAAGCCTCTGGTGAAACCCCTCTGACTTTATTGAATTATGTGAATAACTTCATTCTCAGAGAGCATTATAAAGCCAATTATGGTAGATGAAAATTAGGTTAAATGTAATACTTTATGATTTGATCCCCCTTTTGATCTATCTTAAGATCATTGAAGACAGAAGGGAGCAGACACAGACAGAGAGGAGAAATCCGATTGCACCCAGCTATCAAATGATAAAGCACCTGGGATTGCAAAAGCTTGAGGTTGAATGGATGGCCATCTAGCCCAGAAGCAGCAAAGCCCACATGGAAGAAACACACTAGCATGTGTGATCACGGGAGGCTTAAGTGAGCAGATATCAAGTATTAAAAAACAATAAACACATCACTATGAATGGGGAGAGGGGGGGAGAGTGGAGTGGTGACCAAAGGCCCACCTGTGGGTAATTGGACACTCTCTCACAGAGAATTCATGGGGAGGAGACAGGCCAGTGAGGTGGCGATGAAGCATACAACTTTCCTCTAGTTCCTGAAGGCTTTCCCTCCAACTGTCATGGTCCCAGTTCTACCTTACAAATCCAGCTGGACTGGAGGAGGTACACTTGTGGAGATGGGAAATAGAAATGTGGGGAACCCAGGACAGATGAACTTGGGGCCAGTAGTAGGAGTGGAGCTACTGGATGGGTGGAGAAAAAGTGGGGTAGAGAGGGGGAGCCAACTTCAGGGATCTACACATAACTTCCTACCAGGGGAAAGACATTGGTGGAGAGGGTGAGGGGAGACATCAGGCAGTGTAAGTTATGGCAAAATAATAATAATTTATAGAGTATTGAGGGTTGGTGGGGGAGTGGGGAGCAAGGATGGAGTGGAAGAGATGGGAGGCTGATGTCAGGGACTCCGGTGGAAAGGTGGAGGTTTGGAGAATGATGACAGCAGCAGGCATGCAAAGAAGCATGGCACAATATGTGTATTTATGTATTGTGAGAAACGATGTATGAGCCCCCAATAAAATGAAAGAAAAGCTAATCCATATTAAAGCAAATAAATACATATTACTTGGAAAAATGGTTTCAGTTTTTAATATTTTCTGCTTTCCTTTTGATTGAGGATTTTATGTGTTTTGTCTGGTGATTTTTTTGTTGTTTTGTGCTTCCTGTTTGTGTTTTATATGATTTTCTGTGAAATCATTTGAGTTATAGGATAGGTAGCTCTATGGAGACAGTAGCTGGAATAAAAATTGCCTATGGGCATGGCAAGGGAGGAGTGGGAGGATTGGGTGGGTTTTTTGCTTTTTGTGTGTGTACTAAGATTGACTTTAAACAAACAATAATAACTAAAGGATGAAAGTACCATAGAATGCCAAAAAGAAACACAAAAATCAAAACAGATATCTCTTGGAACAAGTACAGCCACAAGTTTTCTTCGAGACATGGATGACGCTTCCCCTCATGCCCTTTGGACATGTTGTCAGGAGAGCCCAGTTCCTGTAGAAGAACATCATACTTGGTAAAGTCAAGGTGCAGGAACAAGAGGGGAAGACCCTTGAGAAGATAGATCTGCAGCAACAATGGGCTGAAACAGGAACCATTGTGAGAATGGTGTCAGACTGTTGCAGTGTCTCGTTCTGTTGTACATAGTGGAACTAGCACAAACCCCTAACAATGACAAGGCGAACATGGAGGGAGAAGCAGTAAGCAGTCATCCTGAAGACCAAGTGGGACCCTGAAACTTCATTTTTATATCAATTATGAAAAATGGAATAAGTTTTATTTTTTCCTCCCTAAGCAACTACTCTTATTTGTATTTCCAAGTCATCTCTTCACTTTTTATTCTGTCCCTTTTCCATTGATTCAGATTAAATTCAATAGCCAGTCAGGGTACAGTGTAGCAACAATGAAATATGCAACTTTCCTCTAGCTCTTAAGTGCTTCCTCCCCCCTCTATCATGGTGCCAATTCTACTTTACAAATCCAGCTAGACCAGAGAACGTACACTGGTATAGACAGATACCAGAAACATGAGGAATGCAGGACAGATGACCCCTTCAGGACCAGTGGTGAGACTGGCAATACTGGGAGGGTGGAGGAAAAGTGGAGGAAAGGTGGAATAGAAATGGGGCACCGATTGCAAGGATCTATATATAACCTCCCTAGGGTACGGTAAACAGGGAAGTGTACGATATGACAAACAGGGAAGTGTACGATATGACAAAATAATGATAATATGTAAATTATGTAAATTATCAAGGGTTCCTGAGGGAGGGGCAATGGGGAGGGAGGGGAAATATGAGGAGCTAATACCAAGGGCTTAAGTAGAAAGCAAATGTTTTGAGAATGATGATGGCAACAAATGTGCAAATGTGCTTTGCTTGCATGCAATGGATGTATGAATGGTGATAAGAGTTGTATGAGTCTCCAATAAAATAATTAATATATATATAATTCAAAACCACACTTTAAAATGATGTAATCTATACATTTTTAAAATTCCTGACTGAAATTCTTTCCTAATATATATTTTACTCTTCTCTCAGCAACCAGCTCTTCTTAGTGAAAATTAGGAAAAATTGGTGAGGATCTCAAAATTTCTGTAATAATTCTATTGGACATAGCAAGCAAATAGAAATTGATTGATGGATTATTAACTTATAGATATTCATAATTTATGTTAACATCAAATGAGCTGAACAGATAAGCAGCCATTCATTATAGATTTTATTTAGATTGACTGTCTTGGAAGACGTATAGCCAGAGCATTCCTTAGAATAGAAGATGTCAAGAGTTTATTGAGAGGTTGAGACATAGCGGCAGGAAGGAGATAGAGTTCAGTTAGGGATGCAAAGAAAAGATAATGTTTTCTTGGAGGTAGGGAAGGACTTATGAGAAGGGAAGGGACAGTAGAGAGAGAGAGACAGGAGCATCTTGAGCTTCTGGGTGGGTCCCCAGGCCTGAGAGTTAGGGCAGGGAAGCCGCCTTGGTATTGGGGCTGTAGAATAAATATAGGGTTTGAGCTACAGATGTGAGCTGATGAAAGAAAAGGGAAGTTTCTTATGCCAAGTTTGCAAGTTTTGGGTTGGGAGATGACCTGTTGGCAATCATCTCTTCTTTCAAATATGCTTCCCAGAATGTTAAAGGGGGGATCTTTGTGTCCTGCCCAGGTAGAGGCTGTGCCCTTTCCGGGAGATAAGCTCTGGGAAATGCCAGAGGCAGGAGTTACAAAGTTCAGCAGGTTGTTCTTTCATTTGTCACTTGATCTTAGTCAAAAGGCTGAGAAGCAATGTTCATCTCCTTCTTGTGAGGCTGGTGCAAAGGGTTGCCTGGTCTAGGGGACTGCCCTGTCCAGAGGGCTGCATGGTTTGACACCAGTCCATACATTTATCTCATGTACTTTGGACATATTATTAAGATGGACCGATCCCTGGAGAAGAGCATTATGCTGGATCCCATAAAAAGTCATTAAAAAGAAGCATCCTCCATGAGATGGACTGACATACTGGAAGTAACAATGGTTCAGTCATGGGAATACTTGAGAGAATTGCATAGGATTGGACAGTTTATTTCCACTGTATTTATTTATTTATTTTTCTTTTCCCCCCACTGTATTTAGCATAAGGAAGGTTTGGAACAAATAATACAGCACCGAACAGCAACTATATATAGATTTAAAGAGATTAATATTTTAGTTGATTTCTCTCTTCTGAAGTATGATTGGTTGCTATATAAATTTACATTCCTTTTCTAGCCCCTATTATTTTGTAGTTTTCTATATTTTAAAAATAATTAAAATTTGCCGATAAGTTTATCAATGCATTAGAAATTTTAAAGGTACATCTATTGAATTTTCTTTTCTAGTCTGTTTTCTTACCAATTGTTTCTGTTATCACTTCATCTTCCTCTTGACCCATTTTATTGTTTTTATTTTTAAATCATTTTATTGGGGGCTCTTGGAGCTTTTATCACAATTCATACTTAGATCCATTGTGTCAAGCACCTTTGTACGTGTGTTACCATCCACATTTTCAAAACAGCTTCTTCTACTTGAGCCCTTGTTATCAGCTCCTCATTTTCCCCTCTCCCCCACCTTCCCTCTCTCATGAACTCTTGATAATTTATAATTTTTTGCATGTCTTATACTGACAGCTATGTCCCTTCATTCACTTTTCTGCTGTCTGTCTCCCTTGGAAGGGTTTATATGTAGACCATTTTGAGTGGTTCCCCCTGTCTTCCCTCTCCTTGTCCTTACTCTCCTGTTATCAATACTCTCATTTTTGGTCCGGAGGGGTTTAATCTGTCCTGGATTACCTGTGTTTTGAGCTCTTATCTGTACCAGTGTACATGATCTGATCTAGCCGGGTTTGTAAGGTAGAATTACGGTCATGATAGTGGGTATGAGGAAGCACTAAAGAACTGGAAAAAAGTTGTATGTTTCATCAGCGCTATTTGCACCCTGACAGACTGGCTTCATCCTTGTCTATTGACCCATTTTAAAGTTGTTCCAGTTGTGAACAGTTTCTGTTCTCATGTTGCTTGAGGTTTTTCTGTTTTATTTTTATTGATGTTAGCTCTTTTGTTTATTTGGTTTTGTATAATTTTTAGTCTATGAAATCCAGGATGGATGAGTCTGTAGGCAGTAAGTGGATTAATGGTTAGGGAGGGGGATTGGGAATTGTAGGGATAGGGAAGGGGAGGTTGGGGAAAATAGGGAGCTAAGGATAATGAGTAAAAGAAAGACAAAGATGTTCTAAAATTGATTGTGGTAACGATTGTACAACTCTTTGATATGACTGAACTGTTGAATTATATGGAATGTCAATTATATCCCATAAGAATTGTTTTAAAAATAATTGAAGAGTTATTCCCTGGTTTCCTAGAAGAAGGAAAGACTAAAAAGAAGATTAGAAAGAGAAAATGTAGAGGTGGCCTGAGGGCAGTAATTACCATAGGGTTCCTATAGACAGAGAATAGTGTGCCTCCATTTGCATATTCATTGTGTACAAAAGGGCACCACCTCTGACAGGGTCCCAGGGTCATGTCAGTGCTCACAGAACATCTGGTCTCTACCTAGTTGAAGGTTGTGCACTATGTACACTGAAGGTCTACTGTGTTTGCAACCAACACTTGAAGGAGGGAATATTTGCTGGAGATCTGCTCAGCTAGACCATAGAGTTTTCTCCAGCCTACTACTAATGACCTCTGTATTCACAAGCTCCAACAGTGTTAGTATACCCCAAACTAAGTAAGCCTGGCTAAGAGAAGAGGGTTGAGAACATCTGGAAAGATGATGTGGATGAGAAAGAAAACATTTACCCTGCAGGGATCCCACCTGATAGCTCCCCATTGCAAATTGCATTCTAATTATACTAATTAAAATTTCTGAAGTCAATATACATGATTGTGATTTTAAATGCATGATTCCATAGACAGTATTAATTTTAGTACAATATGAATTCAAGAACTGGGCAATGAATAAGGGATACCGACAATGAATTGTGGCATTAGTGAAAAATAGTGAAGACACCACTGACTGCCAGAAGAACGGACAAATCTGCTTCAGAAGAAGTACAGCTCCTTAGAAGCAAGGATGACCAGGCTTTGTTTCACGTGCTCTGGACATGTTGTCAGAAGGAGCAACCTGGAGAAGGAGATGATGCTTGGAAAGGAAGAGGAGCCATGAGAAAGAGAAAGACCCTCTGTGAGCACCGGTTGAAGCAGGGGGCTGAAAATGGGTAACACATGGACAGTGAGTGCCGGAGCAGGGAGGTTTCGTTCTGTTGTACAGGGAATCACTGTGAGTTAGAAATGACTGCAGGTCTCCTAGCAACAAGCAAAGAGCCGTAACCAAACAATTGATTGAAAAGTAGTAACACTTTATTTCCACACTCGAGCTTCATCTTTTGTAAACTTTATTGCAAAGTATAATTGTTTCCACGTTTAGTGGCCAGTGTCTGAGGTTCTGAAGTTGCTCCATTGACTGGTGCTGCGAGGAGAGCGAGGTGAATGGGGAAACTCGGCTCTTCAGCTTGTTAGAGTATGGTACATCCCCCACTCGGTGCAAACATTCTCTTCTGCAATTCTTTCACCTCATTTTTAAGTTTCTGGCTTTCCTTTGAAAATCCCTCCTCGAGAAGTCGTTTTTGTTCCTAGAAAGGCAAAGAAATAGCGAACACTCACACAATGCAACATGTATCCCTTAATTGACAAGTTATTTCTCCTTCTAGAGTTTTCATTAAACATTCGTAAAGCCTTTCCTCCTTTTCTCTCCATGATGTCATTTTTTCCCTAGTCTTCCCACTTGGCCATGGATTTTCCAATGGACATTTTACTTGAACTTCAGAAATGTTCTTGTCTTATACTTTATGAAACATTGATGTCTTCGAAATCCATTCTTTGGCCTCTTCCCTCACATTCACCAATCTTTCTAAAAGAACTTTCATATTTTTGCCACATTTTTGTTTTATGCTTCGAGACTCATCTATACCATGTGGAATTTAGAAGAGGAAGAGTTAAATTCAAAGGGAGGTTACTGCAGGATTCTCATTATTGGAGGGAATGTCTCCTCTGGGAGTTCAATAAAGGCCTAGTGGAGTGAGGCCTGAGACCAGGAAGGTACTGGCAGATTGATCACTTCACAAGTGTGCTGCAATAGCCAGATGTGAAACGTGTCTTCGATTCCTTAGGCAACATTTAGCGATAAAGTTCTACCAAGTGTGGCAGAAACAAGATCTCTGTGAACTTGTCTCAATAGAAAAAGCATTTTTCTATGGGGTATGACACAGAAACATTACTTGTTGCTTGAAATTACAATTTCTTCACTTATAAAATGAGACTGCAATAATTCCTGTGTCATTCATTATTTGAGAAATTAATGACAGAAAGCAGGTATATGTACTTTTTTTTGGTAATGTGCTATTTATAGTGCCTGACAATAGCTATTATTTAATAGTGATGGAACGAAGAAAGGACTTTATTCTGCAAAATACTGGAAAAAGTGTTTTTTTTTTTTTAACTAGATGACCATGTGGGCAGAGTGAGAAAAGATTGCCCAGAAGCAAGCACCACACTTGTTATTCTTTCTTTGTAAATCCTCGGGTGGTGCAAATAGGCCTGTGTGATCCCGTGTGAGCAAGGAGGGAAACACAAATGTATTAGGTTTGCTGGTCTGGAAAGGGCTCTTTAAGAGTGGTCACGCTTACCCTTCCATTAGGCTTTTGATTTAGCACAATGGAAGAGAAGAAGTGGGCTGACACAATGACTACCTGAAGTTTCTGAGTAAGGGTCCTCTGTTGCTCTTCCAGTATTTTGGCCCTTTCCTGGTCTATTTTGTCCGTCAGTTGTTTCACGTGCTCCTGGTAGCTCTTTTCTCTCTGCTGCATCATTTGCTCATTCTTCTTTTGGACTTCCTCCAGAATTTTTTTGGAAGCCTCTGCAGCTTCAGCCTTCAAACGTTCCACTGAGGAGATAAAAGGAGCAGAGAAATAATGAAGATTGAGTTACTATGTCTTCTATCCCTTTCTTTCTGTTTTTCTGTTTTCTTATGTTAAGAGAAAACTTTCAGTGGAAAGTCTTCCACTGTTTAACAAAGAATACATCAACATTCATATAGGATAAGAGGGAAACATGCCTATATAAGTGAGAGTTATAGTTGTTATTCTACCTTTATAAGTCCCTGGGAAGCATAAATGTTTAAGTACTTAACTACTTGGCAAAAGGTTGAAAGTTCCAATCCACCCAGTGCCTCCTCAAGAGGCAGGCCTGATGATCTGCTTCTGAAAGGGCCCAACCTTGTGTGCTACAAGCACATGAGGTCCCTGTGATGTAACTTAGTTGACTGTAAAGAATAGCAGTGTTTCTCCATGTTGAGGATCCCAGGTGGCTCAACATAACTAACCTTTGACATGCTTGGGGCTTTCAATATACTTGGAGTGTTTTCAAATTGTGCTCACCTTCAAGGTCTTTTTCTTTCTCTGTGAGTGACTGATCAGTCTGGAGAAGGGCATCAGCCATCGCTTCTTTGGATTCCAAGTATTTCTTTAGGATCTCTTCTGCCTAGTGACACAGAGGATGTTAGAATGCAGAAATGGAGCTGATAGTTTATGGTGGCTATCTCTACTACACTTGTTACATCAATTTAATTTTATAATCTTCATTTTGATATTTGAGTAGCATTTCAGACACAACATCTAAAACTCAAGCCTATGTTCTTCTTTCACCTGCTCCTTTTCTAAGCACTCCAATTTTAGTCATCAGTGACTTTGTGCTCTCAACTGCATTAGCTAAAAATATGGCATCCTTGATACGTTTTTGTTCACACATCCCACAAGGAAGCATTCGTCGAGTCTGTTGGCTTGCACTTTAACATATACTCAGAGCCCGTCATTTGTTGCCCATTCCACAAAAGATCTCGCTCTGAGACATCATCCTTCTTTCCTGGACAATTCCCTTTACTTCGCTACTGGCTTCTGTGTTCCTACTCTTGCTTCCCTACAGTGGATTCTACACGGAACATCTACACCCAGAGTTGTTCAATAGTATTTTAAGGCAGTCATATCAATCTGACACACCACACTCTCTGTTAATTTTTCAAATCGTTCCAGACAGAATTCAACTTCTCTCAGCGACCTCAAGGACGCACCCTTAGCTTTAGTTCCCTTTCTTCAGCTCCTGCTCTCCTCCCACTTGTGCGTCCTTGTTGGTAGAATATTAGCTCTTTTCTTCTCATGGACCATTTCCTAAGCTATTCCCATTGATTGTAAGGTCCTTTCCTTAGATGTTCATATAGTTCCATAATTTCTATTAGGATTTTGCTGAAATACTTTCTGTTTAGTACTGTTTCCTCTGGAAAAGTTCATAAGAAAAAGACACATTTCTTTTGTTTTCTTTTCTACTTCATTACTTTTTAGAAAACTTTTTGTTACTGTGATGGCCATAGTGAGTTTTTCGATCATCTTTCCTTTCTTCATATTGAATAGTATGCTGATTCCCCACACCCACTCCACACTCTGTACCATACTAGAAAATGATGCATTTTTCTCCTCAATATCCCTTGTAGCTGGAGTGCTCATTTAATTAAAGTATGGTGCATGATATATAGGCAAAGGTCATATGACACTCCTTGGAAATCATGTAGCAAGTCAACATGTAGCCCTTTTAATCTTTGTCTTTCTTTTTATTCCACTTGGAGTGTGCACCTAATGACTGAAACTTTGACAGCCATCTTGGACCTTCATGTGACCTTGACATGGATGTAATGTCCTGGAACTAAGATAGATTGTAGAGTTGTCATACCAATATTGGGCTCCATTTCCTTGACTTATTATGTACAGCACAGAAAATAGTGACTGTCTTTTAAAGTCACTGTTGATTATTTTTAATATTGTAAAACAGCATATGTTGCCAAACCTATGCTGAAAAAAAAGCATATGTTACCAAACCTAAATGAATGCACTAGCATAGAAAAATAGTTAAGAGCATTGAATCTGAAATAGACTCTCTGGGTATGCATTCCAGTTGCCACCCATGATCATTGTCTTCTTGAGTGAGTCTCTTTCTTTCTCAGTGCCTCAATCATCTTTTTAATAAATTTAATATTAAAAGTTTCTAACTCACAGGAGTTGGCATGAAGATGAAACACATTCATGTAAAAATTGCATTTATTTATTTATCTATTTATTTGTTTTTTGGCTTGTTTTTTTTGTGGCATTGCTGCCCTGGTGGGAGTGGGAAGCCCAGTCTTGCTCCTGGAGACCTGCTGCTGGATTTGAACCATCAACCCTGTAGGCCGCAGTCCCGCAAACAACCACTACACCACCAGGGCTCAGCCCAAAATTGCATTTATTAATTAAGATTAATTTGTATTGAATTAATTGCAAAATTAATGTAAGAAACATTTAGTTTGGTTCCTGTTTTGCACTGAAAGCTATATAAATATTGACTAATTTTACTATTTTATCTGTTAGCTACTTTTTGCTTATGCCTATGTCTACTTGAGAGGATAGGACTTTGGCTGTTTCTGTTTTGTTTTTTGACTGCTCTAACCCCAGCAACTTGAAAAGTGACCAGCATTTCATAGACTTGAATGGAGACTTGGTGACTGAATGAACGAATACATGAGTGGAGAAATCCCATCAGTTTTTGAGGGGTCATCAATACTTTCAAGGAACAATCCCTGATGTGGTCCAAGACAGGGTATCTTATTGAATGAAGTCATGAATGAATGAAAGGCACAGGTACTTTGTGCTAAGCACAGTACCATTTTGGTTGTTTTCTCAGGTGTTGGAAAGAATCACCTCA
>PVJH01049144.1:0-10462 GCA_004026705.1 Nesogale talazaci
TTCTGAGCCACGAATGCCTGCTTTCTGTGGTAGGCCCCAGGGAAGGCCCGGGGGCCCTCTTCCAAATCCCAGCAATGCTCATGCAGCCCCCAACCTGCCCCTCCTGGCTCTCTGGTGTCCCCCATGTGCCTGTCTACCCCCTTCCTACCAATGACTGGGTGGTCATCCTGGTCCAGTGGCCGAACTGTATCCTGTGTGCATCTCCACCCTCCGCCCCACCAAGGGTACTGCTCAATAGAGCATTCTCCTCCACCCAACCCCCTCTGTCCTGTGTTCTCCACGCAGCCTTCCTGCTGAGGACTGCTGGGGAGGGCTGCTGGGGGCGCCCTGCCCGGTCCCAGGTGGGGAGCCCAGGGTGGAGAGGGCTGCCACAACCAGGCCCTCTCCCTCTCCCCCTCACAGACCACAGCCTCATTCCCCGCGGTGCCAAAGTCCAGCTGCAGCTTTCGGCCCCCACGCCGGGGGGCTGGGGGTTCTCTCCGCCCCGGTGGACGTCCCTCCCCACTCGGTACCACATGCTCGTCTGTCACTCGTCGGCTTCCGTGCGATTGTGACCACCTCCATCAAGTGTTTCCCGCAGAACATTGGAAGAGGACCGATCGATTTCATTTGCCGCATCCACAGGGCAGAGACTGCCCCCGGTTCCGAGGACAAAGAGATGGGGCGGGGAAATGTATAAAAGCTAAATATTATATATTTTATTTTTCATATACATGTTCGAAGTGCAGATCTGTGGAAATTCCCATGTGTCGGGCCAAGCCGACCTTCCCATCGTCACTTTGTGCGCGCCCCATCCTAAAGATGGAATTTTGATTAAAGTGCATCGGCAGCTGCTCTTATGTTTGTGCCTGTGTCCTCTGCCTCCTTGGGGCTCCTGGGGGTTGTTTGCCTTCAAGAGACTTGCTTGGGGGGTGGGGCTGGGGCTGGTTGGGGCCAGCAGAAATTGGGGATCCTTGGGTGACACGGTTAAAGGTCAGCAGTGTGACCTGTCTGCTCCCTTTCCGTTGCAGACTCAGCAGCCACAGAGGCAGGTCTGCTCCATCCTCTCGGTCAATAGAAGTAGACATGGGCTTGGCTTCACTGGGTTTGCTTTGGCTGGGGGGAGAGGGGTTTGTGTGTCAGTGAAGGGTCTGATTTTAGATATGTACCCTTCCCTCCCCCACACCAAGCTCAGGCTGTGGGTACCTTGAAGCCCCTGCCCAGCACTCCCCCAAGCCTACCTCCGTCTTCCCAAGTGCAGGGTGGAGCCCAGCCAGACCCTCTGTTTCCATCCAGGAGCCATGTAGCATCCTACGGGGTGCTGCAGGAGCCCGTCCCTGCATCTGATCCCATGCAATCCTCGTCAGAGTCCCCTCCTAAGAACCTGTTGCCCTCCCGGTCACACGGCGATCAGTGTGAGCACACATGACCTCGTTCTGGTGCTGCAAGCTCTGGAAGTACTCCATAGGAAGGCCTGGAGACCTGCCTTGGTGCCCACGACAGCCTGGGGGAGAGGGAAGGTCTACCCTGACCCATGAGGTCACTGACCTATGCGACTCAGCAGCCCCCCTTCCCCCACCCCCCAACCACAACACAATCACCACTTCCAGACCAGAAGGTGGCCCTTACAAGAGCTGGCCTGGGATTCTTGAAGATCCTGCCACTGTTTGCTTCTGACCAACCCACCTGCCAGGCTTTCCACCTGAGGGGTATGGTGCCCCCAGCGGGCGTGTCCCACAAAAGAGTCCTGTGAGGGCCTCTTTCCCCTCCACTTTGCAGTTTCAGCCGAGCTGCCACGTCTGAGTTTGTCCCCTTCCCAAGTAGCAGGGACTTGATTTAGAATTGTCTGGGGGAGCAGAGTCCAGGCTTGAGGCCAACTGACACAGGTGTCTGATGTACTTGGTACCAAGGCTGCAGTAGGAGCTTTCACCTCTAAAACCAAGATCGATGGGTCGCCGAGCTTCCCGGAGTACATTCCCAGTGCTTTGAGTTATGACTTGGCAGAAGTGGAATATCATTAGTGTTGAGTAAAACATGAAATGAGGTCAGCTTCCCTGCCCAGGGGCCTTTCAAATCCAAAGGACTGAGACCAGGTGGAGAGCTGGCGGTTTCTTTGAATCCCTGTCCCAGTGAAAACAAGCTGCCCCTGTCCCCAGTAAAAGGCACTCTATTCCCTGGGATTTCTGAGACTGTAATTCTCCATGGATGTGGACAACCTCGTCTTGTCCCCATGGAGCAGCTTGATTTGAACCACCAACCTTGGGGTTTGCAGCCCAACACTGAACCAATGTCCCCATCCGAAAGACTCGAATGTCATCATGAATTGTGTGCCCAGGGCATGCCTAAGGCTTGTCCTTATATGTGTTACCTCTCCAAAGCATGCCTTTGCATCAGGGCTTTGGGATTCTTGTTTGGGGTGGGATGGGGGTTGTCTGCAACTAGAGGGGCCTTGAATCCTGAATGAGACCAACAAGCGCCTTGTTGGCCCAATGTAGGATGAGAAAGGACCCAGCCCTCCCTCTGGGTGCTCACAGGTCCTGTGGGTGGTTTGCCATCGTGAGGGGCAAATAGAAATGACCGTCAACCCAGTGAAATCCCTAGACCTTCACCCTCCCATTATAAGAGAACTGTGGGCTTGGTTTCTCTGCCTCAAATCCTTCCTCTTTGGGGGTCACTTTCAAGAGTGGATGTCTTATACTGGAGGCTCAGAGAAGCAAAACCAGTTACACACAGGGAGAAATTTATATCAAGAAAATGACTCATACAGTGGTAGAAGCAGGTAAGTGTTAGACTGGGTACTGCTCCCGATTCACCTAGCTATAGAGGCTAATGAGCCAAGATTGGCAGGAAGATGACAGGCTGAGGACTGCAGAGGGGAATGAATCCAAGGTCTTTGGCCAGGCTGTTGGCTCAAGTATAAAGAAATGAGAGTCATCGACACAGATGCATGATCCAAACCCAACCTGAAGCAATGGAGCTTTCCACAGCATCCACTTACATTGGAAGCAGGCCACATCCCCACCCCCCAAAAGCCCGTTTAACTGATTGCATCAGGTGTGTGATCTGAGAAAGGAAGTTGCCTCACACACTGATCGTATCCCACGATGGAGGCTTACGACTGATTGCCTGTGACTACAGTGTGTGAGATCAGGTCAGGGGGGAATGACTAGGTGCTGACTTTCAAACCAGGAGCCCTGGTGCCTTGATGGAGTATGAAGGAGGCTGCCAACCACAAGGTCAGCAGTTCAAACCCACCAGCAGCTCTGAGAGAAAGATAAGGCTTTCTGCTCCCTTAAAACCCACTCTTGAAAACCCACAGGGGCAGTCTCTGCCCTGTGCTATAGCATGACTCTGACAATTGACGCGATGGCGGTGAGTTTTGTTTTGTTTGGGGTCTGGAAAGCCACCCATGTATAGTATCACCCGCCGTGCTGGCTTAAGTAGGCTATACCAAAGTCAGCCATTTAAAACCACCAACTTCCAGGAGACGATGCATTTTCTGCTCCCTTAAATAGTTGCAGTCTCAGAAACTGTTAGTCTGGGTAGACTAGAGAAACAAATTCATAGACACTCATGGGTATAAGGAAGAGGTTATATACCAAGGCAGTTGAATATTCAGAAACTATTCCAGCCCAGTCCAGGTCAAGTCCATAAGTTTGAGAAGCCCATATGTCCCATACCAATTTATGAAGTCCTCTACAGACTCATGAAACTCAAGACGATCACAGGCCAGAGGGTGGGAAGTCTTGTGAATCCGGTGGCATTGTAAACATCTCAGTGCTGGCAGGGGTCTCCACGTGGCTTCTCTAACTTCCAGGGCTGCATGAGGGTCGGTCCATGTGGCTTCTCAGAGATGTCTCACAGGAAGTGAGCTGAGAGAGACAGTCTCTCCCGCCTCCAAGGAGGAAATTAGATTTCCCAGAATTCTCAGGAGAAAGCCATGCCCACACAGAGGCCTCATTGGCTCTGATCCGATTGACAGACTATACTCCACCCCTTCCTTCTTAATCCGCTTGAGTCCCAAATTGACACCAGATTATGTAACTACCGCGGAAACCCCAAGAGGCAGCCCTACTCTGTCCTGCTGGGTGGCCCTGACTCAGAACTGACTCAATGATTGCGATTGTTTCGGTTGATGTGTGGGTATTTGTGCTACTGCGGCAAGAGGAAGCGAAGGATGAAGTCGTAAGGTGCTGCCATGCACCCGGGGGTGTCATTCAGTCTTCCCAGGTTGAGGAAGAGACCAAATTGGACTTTTAAATGAAGAGGCAGTGGGGATAATCACTCCTCCACTAAATAGGTCTTGAATAATGGATTTCAAACCTCAGAGGCCCTGTTTTCATTTACATTAGGGCTGCGGTAACTATTTTAACTGAGGGAAGATCCATGAGGCTCTTTTTTTTTTTTCAGGCCAATTTTTAGGTACCAGAGATTTCAATTAGTTTAATTTTATTACTCGTGAGGTCAGAGAGCCCATGGCCACTATGAAATCATTTAGGGCAATTGGCATCCTGACCAGGAGGAACCTTGGCAAGGTGGTCATGTTTAACAGTTAAGAGGAGGCATCACTCTCTGACTCTGGTATATATTTAACAGGCCCCCCCCTTGGATTATAGGTGTTGTCATTGTTCATGTTTCTGTTTAAAGCTGGGTTCTCCAAAGGAGCAAAACCAGTGAAGTGTATCTGTAGCTATAGATAGACACATAGATATATGTATATAGATATACATAGAAAGATTTCCTTCAAGGAAATGGTTCACCTACTAATTGTGGGGACTGGAAAATCCTAGATCTATAGGTCAGTCACAGGTGAAGGCTTCTCCTGACTCAAGTCGTTGCAGGGCTGATGAAGCCCAAATCTTCAGGGTAGGCAGCAAGCGTAAGGTTTCCACATCCAAAGACCAGGAGATCAGAGAAGATGAGTACAGGCTCGATCAAGAGAGAACTAGCTCCCTGCAAACCACGGTGGAAGACAATATGGTGCTTCCTTAAAAAGTCGGAATAGAAATATCATATGACCCGGCAGTCCTTCCACTTGGTACATATCCTAGAGAAATAAGAGGCATGGCATGAATCGATATGGACACATCTACGTTCATTGCAGCACTATTGTCAATGGCAAAATCACCATGGAAACAACCCAAATGCCCATTAATGGAAGAATGAATAAACTGTGGTCTAGACACACAATGGACTCCTACTCAAAGGATACAATGTATCTACGGATTGCCTCTTAACATGGATAAGGGTAGGAGGCTGAGTGAAATTCATCAATCTTAAAAGAAGTATCAGACTGCAATGGTAAGAAATCAAAAGGGAAAAATGAAGGTTTTCACACGAAGAGAAATGTTCTTGGATGTATACCACAGGTGGGAGAGCTGAGAGAGAACATTTCTGACTAGAGTCGACACGTGTTAACTCGGGTGAAGGACAGAGTAATGGGTGAAGGATAAAGAAGGAGGTTCGCAAAAAATGATGGAGGCTGGAGAAAACACTAGAAAGAAAAGGTCCAAACTCACTGCCACCAAATCTATTTTGACTCATAGTGACTATATGACAGAGTAGAACTGCCCCTGTGGGTCTTTGAGACACTCACTCTTTGTGGAGTAGGAAACTTCATCTTTTTCCCGTGGAGCTGGTGGTTTCAAACTGTTGACCTTGTTGATAGCAGCCCACCACACCACTGGGAGGGGTTCCAAGCTTAAATGCAACAACTCACTCTGCCGCAAACATGCTGGGTCTCTGGATCATCTTGGTGGGTGTCGTCATCTCTGGATCAATGATGTCCTCCCAATTCAGTGACCCTGACCCTTTCTCGAATGATCCCAGCACCAGACCAGCTGATGCCTTACTTGGTCTTGGAAGTATCTGCCACAGTGCCAGGACTCTGGGTAGCTTGTGCCTTCCGTGGGGCTCTGCGCACCATGGCTGCCGGCTTTAAGACCTCCGGAACAATCACCTTTGAGCATTTTGTCATGAGCTGCTTCTCTCCCCTCCCCCCCCCCACCTGCGACAAGCCACACACCTAGATCAAAGGTGTGTGTCTATTGTTTGTGTGGCCCTCCATGGTCATGGTGAGTGTAGAGGACCAGTGCTAGGATTATTCACTCTGGGGATCACATTCCCTTTCGTAAACTGAGAAGAGGCACTTGAAGGTCTTCTTTCTGGAATTACTTTGTCATTTGGGGATGGGGAGGGAGACCATTGGCAATTCCATTTACCCTACAATCCTCTGAACTCCAGGACCTGGCTCTTGCCTTTGTGCATAGACCACTGTGTTGCATTCAGTATGACAGAATGGGTGCCTGAAGTGCTGCCTAGCAGGCCTGCCGTTGCCAATACAGGGCACTGGGCAGGCTTGGGTGTCTTGCTGATGGATAATCACAAGCTTTCTAAGAGGTTGACAGCAAGGCAAAGATGTTCAACCACCGCCAAATAGGCCAGCGTGTAATTTATTTTACTGTTGGATCAAGAAATATCAAACCTTCTATTGGTATAGAGTTCAGTCCAACAGTGGGACTGAGCAGTGTCTGGAGAGAGGGAGCTGACTCTGGTCTACAGAAGATACGATAAGCCTTACAAGATAAGCCTAGCTGGGATCGCAGGGACAAGCATTACACCAATGCGGCCTTGAAGACAATGGCCTGTTTCCAAAGTAGCACATACTCCCACACCCAGATACACACATGCCACTTCACTCTCTGTTGGCCAGTTGAGTTGTGTAGTTTCCAGTGATAGACAGTAGGGAACTCCCCCAGTATCTCTATTTACTCATTACTACAAATAAGGATTCCTGGTGGCATTGTCAGGCAAGCACTGGACTGCTAACTGCAAGATCAGCAGTTCAAACCCACCAGCCACTTACTTCATGGAGAAAGATGAGACTTTCTGTTCTGAAAAGATTGACAACTCTGAAACTTTTCATATAGGGTTGCAATTAATTGGAATCAACTTGGTGACAATGGATCTGGATTTGGGGTGTTATTCTTCTTTCTCTTTTTGCTTTAATTACTAATAGAGTAGAATACCTGTTCCCTAGAATATTTGGAGGGAGATTCCAACTTTCAGCTGAGAAAAAAAGCAAGGTCATTTTTAATCTGGTAATTTTCTCCTTGAAGAAATCAAGAGTAGGTTTTGCCATAAAAAATAAGAGAGAAAAAAAACTAGTTTTACTAAAATATCTATCTTCTACTATAATCCATCTAATCTATATATCTATCACTTAACTATAGATTGTTCTGTGGAAAACTAACACTGAGGGAAATATGGATTACAGAGGGATTCCAGAAAGCTGGTATTCCATGGTAGGAAAATCTCCACTTGGGTAAATTAGGGGTAAAGTTCAAGTACATTATTCCTGCTTTAAATATCATTCTCACAAATTCTCCCCTTCATAGCTCTGATGCTTTAAAAGTGAGCACAAGGTTGATTATATTTCCCTATGGAAGCATATTTCCCATGCTCTCTCTACCTGACTGACAGCCAGCTTCCCTTGTACCTTCCCAATACAGATATTAGGTTTCCTCACTTGTGAACTCAGGGATCTGGATGTAGATACCACCTACCTTGTGAAGTCTATAACTACTGAATATGCATGTCTTATGGCTACCTGTAAATGTCCCAAGAGAGTAAAGATTCACTCTCACTGCTCTCAGTTCCACGTGGTCCATCAAGAGGAGCTGAGGTGAGCATGCTACCATAAAAATGTGTCTGACTTCATTATTTTGCTCTCCTATCTTTCTTACCCTCTATGACTTTACTATAATCTTTATATATTCTTGCTATACATTTGTATCTTCTGGCCCTTTGGTTGTTGGAGGCTGGTTTCCTTTGACATTGTTCTATCGATCTATCTATCATCTATCTAGCTCTACACATTGGATTCAGACTACAACTTCAGAAAAGTGGAGGATGATTGCATCATGTCTGTTAAGTCCTGGAGAATGCCATCTAACCAGGTTGACATGTAGCATTACCCATCAGAGTCAGTATCAAGTCACCTCTGACTCATGGCACCCCGTTGCCTGAAAGCAGAAGTGTGCTCTCAGATCGTTGCGACCTTTTGGAAGCACATCGCTGGGCCTGCCATCCAGGGTGCCTCTGGGAGAATTTGAACCACCTACCTTTCAGCTAACAAAGAATGTAGAAGGGGGCTTCAAAAAGTTCCTGGAGAAAATGGAATGGCAAGATAATGAGAATTTCCCATGGACTTTTTTGAAGTCCCCTTGGGTTGGAATAAGGAGGCTTGGCGGCATAGTAGGTTATGAGTTGGGCTGCTAACAGGAAGGCCAGTGGTTTGAAACCACCAACAGCTGCAAGAGTGAGTGATGAGGTTGTCTGCTCCCGTAAAGATTTAAAAGTCTCAGACACGCCCCCCTCCCCGGGTCAGATTGACTCTGCCCTACAGGATCCTGATGAGCTGAAGGTTCACCCAAAGGCAGTGAGGGAGTGAGCTGCTAGAATATCTACTTTTTTAGAAACTGTTATACCATTGACTGAAATGGTTTTAGGTTCTGGAAAAAGAAGGGATGATGGCATGGACATAAGGGACCATGGAAGTGGGGTGGGGTGGGGGTTGTGATTTTAGGTAGGAGGAGGCAGGCTGGTTGAGAAGAGGCACGCTGAGCAGACTTGAAGGAGGTCAGAGGTCACCCAGACCTTCCTCACCCGCAAGCCAGCTAAGCAAGTTCCGCTGTGACTTGCTTTTGTTTCTTGACTCGGTGTGATATTTTTGTGATTACTGCATGCTGATGGATCACATTGAGGCTTACTCATTTTCACCATGTAGCCTTCCTTGAAAACACATAACACATTTATCTATCCTATCTGCAGGTGAACTCTTGGCTGGGGCTTCTCTGCTGATGCAATATGCCAGGGCTTTCTCGGGCCAGCGCGTGGGAGAGCAACAGCGGGGCTGAAAGGTGTCTTCTCCATATGTCTTAAGTCAGACCAAAATCTTTTCCAAAGAGGTGATCCTTCTCGGACGTTCTGCCACCAGCAGAAAGCCCTCCTTTGTCACACAGCCTCACGAGCACTTACCATGTGCAGACTTGTGATTCTTTGGCTCATCTGGTGAGACTCGGATGATACTTCATTTGCTTTTCATTCACAAGCTCCCTGTTAACTGGTACAGCTTTTCCTGTGCTTGTGAACATCCAGGTTTCCTCATCTGTGAAATGAAATGTTCATCAAGTCTGCCCTCAGGTTGTTTGCCTACCTCGAATGCAGGGGTCCTCAAACTTTTTTTTCCCCCTCAAGCTTTTTAACCAGGGGGTCGGTTCACTGTCCCTCAGACTGTTGGCAGGCTGGTCTATAGTTTAAAAAAAAACAACAATGAACAAATTCACTGTGGGCCTGGATGAGTCGGCTGTTAAGCAGGATGGGCAGCGGCGGCAAAAACACCCAGCGGGCCAGATAAATGTCCTCGTGGGCCACATGTGGCCCGCGGCCATAGTTTGAGGACCCCTGCTCTAGTGGCTTATCAGGGAGTTCTTTGGTTTCTAGAAATAAATGCTTGCAGAGTTTATGTGTGTGCCAGGCCCTGGCTCGTTCCTTCGTTTTGTGATCACTCTTAATGAGGAAAGCGTCCTCCTTTCCATAAACTAAAATCCACTGATGTTTCGCCGTGGGGGTTGGTGCTTCCTGTATCTCGTTTAAGACGTCCTTCCTCTCCGGAGATCATGAAGCTGTTGTCTTCCAAACTTATCTTTAAGATGTGGTCTTCGTATCATTGTGTGCTAAAAATTTTTCATGTTTTGGCTTTCACGTTTAGGTCTCTGCGCCATCTGGAAATGCATTTGTGTGAGATAAGCTTCCCAATTAATTTTTCTCCCCCTGTGGCGAGCCAATTGCCCTAACACCATGTGTTGACGAATTCCAGTACCGACTTCCTGCACTGATGGACCGATTTTATCTAGACACGGTCCAACGCCGATTGCCACCAGCTAGAGGTGGCCACCAGACCCTTAGTTAGTGCCACGGAGACGCTGGGTTGTTTACTTTCATTGTTTTTAATGCCTATCCATGCGTACTTGGGAGTATTGTGTAATCTGCTGTGGGGTGGGGCAGGGCCAAACCCTAAGAACCAAACCAGCTGCCATTCGGTCAATTCCGATGCATCACCCCCGGGCGTAGGATTCCCCAGGTTCTAAGCCTTTACTGGCCCAGCCCGCCTCATCTTTGTCCTGAGGAGCGGCTGGTGGGATTGAACACTGAAAGACAGTCATCGTTCTATCCCATGACGAAGGAAGCACCGCCCAGTGAGGGGCTGTGGACCCGACCCTTGTGAGCCACAGGGCTTTCCCCGGCTGATTCTCAGAAGTACATCCTTGTAGGCCCCCGCCCCTCCCAGACTAGACACCTCACCACAGCCTGGCCAGCATCACAACAACAGCCCCGAGCTGCCTGCCCAGACTGGCGGGCGGGGTCTGGGCTGAGGCCTCCCGTATGGAAGACCAGAACTCTATGGTTGGGCATTGCTTGT
>PVJH01049145.1:0-10448 GCA_004026705.1 Nesogale talazaci
CCCCCCCACCCACCCCCGCCATCCTCATGGATGGCTTCCGGCTTCTCTTCTCATGCCTTAGCACCCGTTCCAGATAAGAGCCAATGGGAGAGCGTTTCCCATCTGAAATTTAAACACGGGGAACTCGTCTTGGACCCTTACCCCTTTGTATTCACTCTCTACGTGGAGATGAAATGGTTTCATGAAGCCCCATCATCCGGTAAGTAGAGGAAGCGTGGGTGGGAGAGAGGAGAAAAGTGGGGAGGTGAGCTGCCTGCCGAGGGGTTCGTGGTGTGAGCGGACACAGCAGGACTGTCCGCCAAGCTGGGTCTTACCACCTCACGGCACAGAGGTCAAGATCACGTGCTCAAAGCCAGCATATGTCTTGCAAATCCTGGTGCCACTTCTATGTGGCCTTAGAGCAGAGGTTCTCAACCTTCCTCTCCTGCGACCCTTCCATAGGGTGCGTCATGTTGTAGTGACCCCCCCCTCCAGCACAAGCTTATTTTTATTGCTTCTTCATTGTCATTTTGCTGCTGTTATGAATTGGGCGGCCCCTGTGGAAGGGTCCTTGGCAGCCTACAGGTTGAGAACCGCCGCCTTAGGGAAATGACTTCGTTTTTGTGGGCCTGCTTTGTAAAATAATGGAGAAAAATAGCAGCACCGACCTCACAAGTGTGAAAGTACTGGCAGGAGTAAATAAGACGTCTGACTTCAAGTCTCCGGGAAATCCCTCGCGGAAAGATGCCTGTCGGCTCATACTCCTTTGCCCTCTAGAGGACTCGGTGACTGTCAGCGGTGGCGTCTTCACGATACCCCGGACTTCTCGTCTCTAATCTCCAGCTCTGTTTGCTCCCAGAGAAACAATTTGGTTCGAAAATGCCCTTCCAACCCGCTTGTCACTGACGCCTGAAGGTCCCCTGTGGTTGAGAGGCTCAGCCCCCTTGGACAGGGTGTCGTGGGAGGGTCTGGGACACGGGCCTCTGCGCTGTCAGGGTTGCTCATGCTGAAGCGAGGGGAGAGCTTGAGGATGCTCCCTTCTCGGAGGCAAGGGGCCAGGCTAGAGGGAGGCAGACATACAGGGGCAGTGTGGCCAGAAATCCAGAGGGAGCAGGGGCTGGCCCATCCAGACACTGGTGTTTCCTATTGTAGATAAGCCAGGAAGCGACGGTGCTCTGAGACTGGTGAGTCCTCCTTTCCGATGCCTTCATCACCCCCGATGTACCTCCGGCCTGGTCTTCCTCCTTGCCCCCTTGGCCGCAGCCTGGACCCACTCAGAGTGCACGCTCTGAAACCCTTCTGCTCCTTGGGCCGATTTCGGAGACTGCCTCTCTGCCCGGTGGTCTCAGCTGGTATTAGAAGTTGCTTTGGCCAATTGAAAGGGGGAGGGGGGGAGTTGACTCCACACGGCCCGTAGGATCTGTGAGCGTGAGCGACACCAGAAGAAGAGGAGTCAGGGGGCTCGTTTCTCTCTCAAGGTGGGGGCAGAGAGGAAGTCGGCCGGAGCCATACAGAGGAAACGAAGCCACGTGGAAGTGTCTGGCAGCCCCGTGCAGTCGGGGCTGGACAGGTCAGTGGGAGTGGGAGAGAGGCAGACTCCGGCCCTCAAGCGAGGCTTTGCCAGCTATTGCTGCTGGCTCATCTGTCCACCCATCCCCCTCCCCCCCCCCCCCCCCCCCCCCCCCCCCCCCCCCCCCCCGGTTCATCCATTTTCCTCCCAGGGCCTACCTGTTCCCGCGGGTGGACTAATGACAGGAGGCCCAGTGCTGTTTGCAGTGGGCCCTTAGCACAGGGGCCCCTCGGGCGGAGAGCCGGGAGGAAGTGCCAGCAGATCTGTGCAGCTAAAGCCCGCCGGTCTGGACAAGCACCGACTATGGGAGTGCAATCCTGGGGGCTCCCAGTTGGGTTACTAACTGCAAGGTCAGCAGTTGAAAACCACCAGCTGCTCTGAGGATGAGAGGGGGGCATTGTACTCCTGGAAAGAATTAGAACCTCGGGGACCCAGAGGGTGAGTTCGACCTAGCGCTATAGGCTCACCATGAGTCCCAACTCGATGGCAGTGAGTTTTTCAGTCAACCTAAGGCCCAAGCGGAAGGCGTAAAACTCCTGAAGCCCGGCCTGAGCCCCGGTGGCGTCGTGGTTGTGCGCGAGACTGCGGCCCACTGGGACGGAGGTTCAATTCCAGCAGTGGGGCTGGGCCTCCTCCTCCCACCGCCGAAGAGCAGTGATGCCCCCCCCCAAAAAAAATAAACAAAAAAACTCCTGAAGCCCAGAAAAGCATACAAGGAGCAGGGGAGCCCTGGAAAGAGAGTGAGTATCCTTCTGTTCTACTCCAACTGCAGAATTCCCCTTCACGGGAGGACTGTGTCACTGGGCTGCTGGCATGTGGAGGTCCCTAGGGGCCAGCTACTTTCCTCCTCCTCCTCTTGCTCCTACGGGGAGCAGAAGAGTCAGGTATTCAGTCATGTCCCACAGCAGGATCCCAGAGAGCGCTGCCTGTGTGGCTTCTCAGGCTCACAGACAACCACCCCTAGGGAGCAATGAGGGCAGGCCGTGCCTTCCTGAGGACTAGGGCCCAGGTGGCCTGCCAGGGCCCTGTTTCATTGGACTGCATGTTCCACGGAGGTGAGGCCGCAGGTCTGCCCCGTCTCTCCCTTGTGGCCCTGGATCAAGCAGAACCGGGAGCCTGCTGCCAGTTGCTTTCCCCTCCTCAGCCCTCAGACCCCTGCGATAGCCAGCCCTCAGAAGCAGCACCCAGAGTGTGGCCCACAGGCCAGGCGTGGGGCGACACCCAGCCAGCCTGCTGAAATATTCATTTGGTTTGTGCTCACGTGAACATGGTACCTGTAACATTTCCTGAACTTCTCTCCCCAGCCCCAGGGCCAAGGCGGAGGTGTCCAGCCAATACCCCAGCAAGAAGAAGCCTCCCGTGAGAAGCAGGCGGGTAAGCACCCACATGGAAGCCTCTCGGCGCTTGGCCCTTGCTGCTGGGTCACAAGCTGGGGTTCCTGTCACCAGCACGTCTTGGTCTTGAGTGGAATCGACTGAATTCCTCTCCCGTGTCACGGTCTACAGAGCACCCAGGCGTTCCCCTGGGGAGGGGCCTTCCTCTCCACTCAGCGAGCACCCAGCACTGCGTGGGCTCCACCCTGAGCTGCGAGAGTCGGTCTGTGCCGGGTGGAGGCTCCCGGAGCCTCGACAGACCCTGGGGTCTCAGTTCAGGAATGTCTGGTTTCCCAGATTAGATGGGCGGGTGTCAGCACGAGAGGCTGAGAAGAAGGAAAATGGCATTGCGAGAACAGTAGCAGGCTAGCATCTCTTCCTCGCACACACACACACACACCTCACCCCCCACCCCCAGCATCCAGCTTCATTTATGAGGTCTTTCCCCACCTAGATATCCATGTATCTGTTAGCCCTCCAGTTAAGGGCACTGCTTTCAGACCTGTCTTTTAAAGAGTGCGCTTTTCCTCTTTCTCTCCTCTCGAAAGAGCAGTTAGCTGTTACTCATGCTTGATACAGATCCTTTCCCTTTTGCTTGCTTCCCTCTGATCTCACCAGAGTCGCTCCCTCGCCTCTGCAGGGCCATGAGGGTGATGGGTGGTCAAGCAGACATGGCCACAGGCACTGACCCAGCACTCTTTTATGGAGTGTCCACAACGAGCCGGGTAGCCAGGACACCGGGTTGTGGTTGTTTGCTGGGGACAGTCAAGTTAGCTCAGCTCCCCGCGATCCTGTGCACAGCTGAATGCGTCGTCCCGTCCACACACACGGTCCTGTGTTTGAGCCCAGTGTTGCCGCCCCTCTGCCAACCTGTCGTCGGGTCTTCCACTGCCCTCCCCCGACCCAGCACCACCATGTCCTTCAGCAGGGACTCTCGCACAGAGTGTGTCAGAGGCGGTCTCACCGTCCTTGCTGCCCTGCAGCCCTCTGGCTGAGCCTCTGCCTGCACGGGCCCCTGTCCTCTTAGCCATCTGGGCTCCTTCCCCTGTCCTCTGCCAGCACTGCGTCAGAGGCACGGAGGCTGCTCCACAGGTCAATGAGGTCTCTGGAAGTGCCAGGGCTTGGGGCAGCTGCCTCTGCATCCTCAAGGCGACAGCCTGGCTTCTTCACCGTGAAGAGATCCAGTGCAGCAGACTGAGGGCTGCTTCCTTGGACACAGACCAGGATCCACGTAAGAGGAGAAGACTTGACGGTTCCTGTCGCCCTGCTGAAAGGGCTGAGCAGGGGAAGAAGGCCCTCGGCGGGATGGACGGCTGCCGTAGGTCAGAACCGACTAGCAATAGCCGCCCTCTTGGCTGGTCCAAGGGAAGGCCTCGGCCCTCTTGACCTTCAGCTGCCGTCCACCTGGATGGCTCGTTTTCTGATCTTCGTCAGCAAGAGTCGCTGGCCCTCCTCCCTGTCATCTGCACGTCGGAGGCTGTGACTGCGCCTTCGCCTCCCCGACGCCATGTCCTTCCTGACAGAGTCCCGCGCTTCAGAGTGACCACGCAGCACTCAGCCTGACCAAGCATGCCCTGACACACGCCTTTCTTGATTGTGAAGCATGCAACATGTCCTGTTCGCAGCGCCGCCTCTGAATCCACGTACCGTGCGGCGGGATCATGCTTGGTCGGAGAGATGTGACGTAGGCAGGGACAGCAGGAAGCGCGGGGCACCCAGGGGACAAACCCAAAGAGAAGGGGGACCCACGGGAGCCCCAAAGAGAAGCTCACCTGGATCAGATGGGGTGGGGCAGGTTCCCAGACGAACTCAGCGCCCCTTCAAACCTCTAAGGCCGAAGGACAAGGGGTGTGATGGTCTTGTTCCTACCACCAGTGCCAAGACGGGTGGGCACAGCTATGGGACACAGATACACGTGACCTAGGAGAGGCTGAAGACCGATGGAAACTTTACGTAGAGCCTCTTTCTAAAAGACTGCGCTGTTTCCGTCGAGTTGGGGCAAGAACATGACCTCGGGCACATAGACCACGGATGGCCTGGGTGGGCAGTGCCAATTCTGTCCTCAGCCAGAGCCCGCTCCTGCCTTTCCCCACGGGGAGGCAGAGAGCTGACAGCGGAGGAGAGCGTGCCAGCGGAGCACACGGAGTACAAAGGCGCTTACACAACCAGGAGAAGGACTCTTCCAGGAATGTCTCCCCACTCCCTCGCTGGCGCTCCCTCCTGTTCTTCGTCTGACACATCAGCTTCCCCAAGAAGAAGGCCCACAGCTTCTTACTCAACATAATTACCTTTTCAACCCCATCCTAAAGGGACCTGCTGATTGATTTTGACTCATCCTGGAGCTGCTCCAGAGTTGGAGGAAGGAGGGGTTACAGCGACTGGCTCTCAGTGTGAGCGCTGTGAGCTGGAAAGATGGGGTTTGCGGCTACAGCTATGGTCCAGTGCTTCATCCCCTCCTGCCCTCTGGGTGGGTCACAGTGTGGCTCATGCCTGTCCGAGCACATTAGGAGCTCGTGCTGGGAACGCCGAAGGCTTCCGTGCCAATCTGAGGGGGAGGTGGAGGGCGTGCAAAGTCGTGCCCTCTGGGATTTCCGGTGAAAACGGGGCAAGCAGACACACAGGACCCAGAGCAGAATTGGTGCCCTCGGCTCTTTGTCTGACCGGTGTGTCTGCTTGACCAGGCTGGCCTGGAACCCAAGGAGGACAACCTTGTGTTGGGGGGGTCTCTGCCTGGTCCACTCCGTCTGACCTCAGAGGCGAGAGTTGTTCCTCCCCTGGGACTTTGGCTGGGAAGCTGTCCCTTGGGGTTTTGGGAAATCGAGGCTGGCCCCTGGGTCGAAGAGAGCCCCGCCTGTGCCCCAGGGCCTCTCCTCTCCCTATGCCCCCTGCATCTTGTGGGCAGCAGGTGGGAAGCCCCAGAGTTTTGTGAAGTTTGTAAGACCAGAGACAGGCGGGTGCATCTCTGGACATAGGCCCCTGCAGTCTGATCTGAGGGTTTGTGGAAAAACTCATCTTGGAACACCCTGCCCTTGGGGCCTGAAGACTATGCTTAGGGCAGGGCGACCTTTCTGGGGCCTTCCAGGCCCCACATTGATGCTCTGTGGTCCCTCGCTAGCCATTTCTTCACTGTCTGTTCCATTTTCCTGCGAACTCTCTGAAGCCCTCTCATATACAGGCTGTGTTTGGGACTCTCCAGGCATCTCCAGGAGAAGGGGCCGGGCTGAGGACCGGGTGTGGGCCACCCCCTGTGAGTGCCAGCACATGGGCGCCCCTGTGGCTGCCTGCGTCGAGGTGTCCGCTCGTTCTGGCGTTGTGCCTGGCATGCGTGTCCCTGTCCAGACTGCTCTGTCTCGCTGATTCTCTCCCCTCCCCCCCCCCCACCATATGGCAAAGCCCCATTCGAACCTGACACGCCTGACATGCCCCTTGCGGCCCCTGCACTGACTGCGCCTGCTCCAACAAGGGCCTCCTCGTGTGTTCTTGGGCTGCTGGGCAGTTACCGGCCTCCCTGCCGGGGGCAGCACACCATCTCACACGGAGGCCTATGAACGCATGGCCCCTCATCCAGCTCCAAGGAGAAAGATGCGGGAGGCTGTTCCCATGACGCCCTGCTACCCCAGACACTCAGGGGCAGTGGGGTGCTGCCCCCCAGGGGGGCTTCACGTTGGCACACACTTGGTGACCCCTCGAGGTCCCTGCCGAGACCGCCGTGATATGGTCACTGAGGCCCAGCTCTCCCTTCTCACGCCTGCCGTGGGGGAGGGACACTGGCCAGGCCTCTGGGAAGGAATGGACAACAGGCTTGGGCTGAGCACCCCCAGGCCCGGGCTGGCGTGAGGTCAGCTCCCTGCAGACGCCCAGGTCACTCCCCCCACCGGGAGGGGAGGGGCAGGTGACCCTGGTCGTCTTTTTATCAGAACAAGGAACGCAGAGCCCAGCAGGAATGGCCGAAGACCCCAGCGCTGGAGCACGCCGAGGTCCCAGAGCAGGGTCAGTCCTCCATCGCGGGCACGGCAGCAGGGGCGGGCCCTGGAGCCCCCAGCTGCCCTTGGGGGTCGAAGTTGGCAATGTAGTGACACGGGTGGGACCTGGTGAGTTTCTCAGGACCGGCCTGACTTGCAGGCTGGGTGGGGCGCCCAGGGAAGCCCTGCCGGGAATTGGGCAGCAGCCCAAGAGACCCCCACCCACACTCCCGCATGGAGCACACCAGCCCTTGTGGTCTGGAGCTATGCAAGGAGCTCAGGGGCCTGGCTGCAAACTGAATGTTCTGAGCTTCCGCATCCGGGTGCAGTTGGGAGGGCCGGGATAAATGGCTCCCCTGGCCGCAGACACGGCCTGGTATGAGGCTGGCTGCCTTTGCTGCTCACAGCCGCACTCCCTGAGTGTCTTCCTTGCAGGTGCTGAGTGGGGAGAGCGCCCGGCAGAGAGGACGGAGACTCCCTTGCCACAGCCGGACAGCCCGCCCCCACCTAGAGACGCCCCCGAGCCGGGGTCCACGGGCTTCTTTGGATTTCTGAGGTAGGGTGGCCTTGCTTCCCATGGTGGGCAGGGGGCTGGTACCTGAGAATGGAGGGGAGGGAGCTGAGGGGCCCGAGGGGGTCAGATCTTGCCCCAGGGAAGCGGCAGAGGGAAGGTGGTCGCTGCAGCAAGGACCCTGATTGTCTGAGGGATTTCATGCCCCTCACCCCCCACCCCCACCCCGTGGGCTGGATAGGAGACCAGTGTCCCTCCCGTGGGCCTTCAGACGCCCTGGCAGTGAAGCCTCGTCCAGTCTCCCCTGGGGACCACTGGGTCGTGGCGCAGCCCTTTGAGAGCTCGGAGGAGATGAATCTCCCCAAAGCCTCTGCCTCTCTGCCCCTCCCCTGCTCAAACGCTGCTGCAGACGGGAGGGGGGGGGGCGCCCTTCAGTGCTTCCCTGCAGCCAGAGTGCCCTGCGAGGACGAGGAAGCACTAACGGGGCTGCCCGTCCTTCACTCGTGCCCACAGCTCACTCTTCCCATTCCGCTACTTCTTCCGAAAGGACAGCGCGTGAACTTCCTGACTGCAGCCGTGGGGCTGGCCAGGACCCGGCCCAGCCTGCCCTGCTCCGACCCACCTCCCTCCTCTTACAACAGCCCACCACGGGGGATGAGGACCCCCCCCCCAGTTCTGGCCTGTTGCAGGCTGTCCCCACCTCTGCCCATTGATCATCCACTGCTTTTCCCAGTTTGAACACTGAATAAATAGCAGCACTTGCCACACTGCCCTCGTCTGAGAAGGAAGGGCCCTGCCCGCGAGCCCGTGCAGACCTCTGTCTCCCACACTCAGGCTCCTCTTTGCAGACGCCCCTCCAGGAGCACAGGGCCTGCCCCAAAGCCCCCGTCTTCCTGGGCACTGACCTCTAGCCCAGGGGTCTTAGAGGTACACCGCTCCAGCCCCCTCTTCCCCCACGGCATCTGCTTTCAGCCCAAAGTGCATCTTTTCACTGTCCCTCCAGACTCAGTGACCAGGGTACCCGGAGGGCGGCGGAGCCTGGGCTTCGGGACAGGACCCCTGGGCTCCGACTTCATGTAACGGGGCCCCGTAGAGGAGACCGGTGCGGCTGCAGGGATCAATGACTTAGAGGAACCACAATGAACTCAGAAAAAAGAAACTGTACATTTGTCGTTGAAAAGACCCAGAACAGACTCCCATATCACCGTTCCCACCGGGTGTCATTGAGCGACAGGGATGCCCCCTCGGAGTCTTGTCCTGCCACCCCCCACCCCCCCATGATGAGAGTCTGGGATGGCCTCGGTTGTGGGGATGGCCAGCACCAGCCCTGTACTGGAGGCCAGTGGGGTCCCCGCAGGAGTGGGAGGCTGCCCTGAGCCCCTGCATGTTGGGCCTGTCATTCCCCACACTGAGGGGAGGGGGAGGGTCTCAGAAGGAGGGACAGTGGGGAGACCACCCCCGGTGTCCCAAGCACAGCAAGCACACTGGCCCGAGACTAGACCGGGGGGGCCTCCTCCCGCCAGCCTCAGGCGGGGCCCCAGGGAGCGTTTCTCCTTTCTGCTTCCCTTCCCTGGGTTCTGGCTCAGAAAACCCCCAGCTCTGGGGGGCTCTGACCCCCACATTGCACGCCGTGGTCCCCAGAGTAGTTCAGCACCAAGGTGGCAGGGGGTGGCGGTCGGGGTGGCGGCCAACTCTCACATCCACCGCCTGGCTGGGTGACCCTCCGTGCGTCCCCTTCTCTGGGTCTTGGTTACTGGCAAAAGGAGTCCAGTCGCCCAGCTTGACCGCAGGGTGCCATGATTCCAGGGCCTTGAGAATCCTGCTCGGCCGGCACCGGGACCAGCCCCCCAGGGGCCCTGCACACAGGAAACCCTGCAGCGGCTCGGAGATGCCCCTACCCTCGCCACCGCCAGACGCTCCCCAGGAGAGCCCGCCCGCTCTGCAGGGCTGAGCTTAGTAGCTGAGGTGGCAAGGACCGGTCCAAGAACACATGGGGTCCTGACCTCCCCCACCCCGCACCCCGCCCTCCCACAGGCACCCCAGGTTCCCAGGTGGTCCTGCTCTAGGCCTCGGGCTGGGGAGGCAGGCAGGGGCGGGAAAGCCGAGCTCTGAAGGCGGGGCTCCAGAGGGGAATAAAAGCCCGGAGCAGAACCAGCGGAGCCAGGATCCAGCCCATCTGAGCCGGAGCAGAGCCCACAGTCCCGCCTCGCAGTGGTGAGCCGGGGGGGGGGGGGGGGGGGTTGCGCAGAGGGAGGTGCTGGGAGGCCGGCTGCGGCCGAGCCAGGCTTGCTGCACAGGCTCACACCCATCGGTGAGCCCAGGCGGGCACACACAGCCCTGCCTCGGCAGCCGCTGTCTGTGGCACCCACAGCTGGCATGCACAGGTACTGAGTCCCCCCTGCTGCAGGTGCCCATGGCGCGCTTCCGAACCCTGCTCCTCGGCTTGCTGGCCCTGGCGCTCCTCGGAGGCTGGGCTCGGGCGGCCGCCGCCCCCCCGGGCTGCCACCTGCACGGTGAGTAAGCCAGGGTGTCCCGGGGGGGTCTGTGGTAGCCCCCTGCTCAGCGCCTGGGGTGAGGGGGCCACGGGCCACAGCCGGGCGTGCCTCCCCCCTCGCAGCCTTCAACGTGACGGTGCGGAGTGACCGCCGAGGCACCTGCCGGGGCTCCCACATGGCACAGGCCTGCGTGGGCCACTGCGAGTCCAGCGCTTTCCCCTCGCGCCTCTCGGTGCTGCTGGCCAGCGACTACCGCCACAACATCACCTCGGTCTCCCAGTGCTGCACCATCCGCCGCCTGAGCAAGGTGAGCGCCTGCCGGCTCCGGTGTCCGCCGGGGGGTGGGGGCGGGGAGGGGACCCGGACCTGGCGTCTGGGCGCTAGAAGGTGGCCCCCTCTGCCCAGGTGAAGGTCCGCCTGCAGTGCGTGGGTGGCCAGTGGGAGAACCTGGACTTCTTCACGGCCAGCGCCTGCCAGTGCGACATGTGCCGCCTCTCCAGACACTAGGCCCTCTTCTCCTGGCTCCGCCTACTGCCCTCGGGCACCTGGGGGGGGTCC
>PVJH01049146.1:0-10455 GCA_004026705.1 Nesogale talazaci
ATTTAAAAAATTATATTAAAATCTGCACAGGTGATGAAGTGAAATACGGGGTGTGTGTCTGGGGGGAGAGGGTATTGGTTTTTTTCCTCCTAGAGGAGCTTGCTTAGAATTTCTGTTTTATTTGTAGCACCCAGAGGCCTCCATTCAGGCTGTTTTTGCAGATGCTCAAATGCACATCTGGGCATTAGAAGGTAAGCAAACTCATTGACCTCTAACTATGATTTTAATTATAAGTAAACATAGTCAATGTGAAAGATCAATTTTGGGGGAGAAAAAAGGGCTGAGCCCCGGTGGTGTAGTGGTTGTGCACGGGACTGCGGCCCACTGAGACGGAGGTTCAATTCCAGCAGTGGGGCTGGGCCTCCTACTCCCACCACCGGAGAGCAGTGATGCCAAAAAAAAAAAAAAAAAAAAAAGATCAATTTTGGACTTTGATCTCAGTCTGAATTTTCAAATATACTTTTACATCTTGATTTTATCAGATCATTCCCCTCCTCACCTCCCCCCCACCTCCCGATAGTTTGTGCCTAATTAGGCAGAGAAATTGAGCCTGAGATTCTTCATATCTTTCTCTTTCAAAAATAGGTCAGTCAGTCAATTTTTCAGATGCCCACATTGGAGAACTGTGAAAAGAACGGTTCTTTTCCTCATGTGGACACGGCCGTCTGGGGGGTTGTGTGGTCCTTGGGCGCGGGGCCTTCCCAGTCCACCTGAGAGAAGAGCCTCGCCGCCTTCCTGCTGCTCGCAGTGCTCGGCACCGGCCGACTCCCCTTTTCGGTTTCAGTTTTCTCTGCTAGAATGTGAAGCGGAGGCTTGGGCATCTGATGAGTAACGCCGTCGACCCCCTGTCAGGGCCGGTTCCGTGTTCTGTGGTGCGGCAGTGGTGCTCCTGGCACTTGCGGAGGGCTGGCGTTTGACCCCCCAGCTTTCCCTGGGTGCAAGGCCTGACCACTCGCTTCCCTGAGGGCTGCAGCCTCGGCACGAAGCGCTCCGCCCCGAAGGTTCTCTGAGTGAGGCTCACTCCGTACAGAAAGCCATTCACTGTTGGGGTTATGTAGGCTTCCTACCCATTCTTTCAATGTGTACAGTTAACTTTAGGAGTTTTTTTATACAGGATATTTACCTTTTATCAGATGGATGTGTTCCACATTGATCTGCTTACTAGTGAATCATATGTAACGTGTGTTTGTTTTCCCCTTGAGGTCTGTCTCACTTAGTAGCAGCGTCATTCACAGAAGATCAGTTTGGAGTCGTGCAGACCACGCTACCAGCTATTCTTAATACTTTACTAACGCTGCAAGAGGTGAGCAGTCTACAGGTTTGCTCGGGGTAGAGGTTTCCGCCTGCCTATTACATTTTGTTTCTTCAGTATAGCGCCAAGCAAACGTACAGCTTGCCTCTAGTTCTTAAATGCTTCCCCCCCCACCCACTATTCTGGTTTTTTTTTTTTTTTTGGGGGGGGGGGGCATCACTGCTCTCCGGTGGTGATGGGAGTAGGAGGCCCAGCCCCACTGCTGGAATTGAACCTCCGTCCCAGTGGGCCGCAGTCCCGCGCACAACCACTACGCCACCGGGGCTCAGCCCCCCCCCCCACTATTCTGACCCCAATTCTACCTTACTAATCTGGCTAGACCAGTGGATGTACACTGGTACAGATAAGAGCTGGAACACGAAATCCAGGACAGAGAAACCCCTCAGGACCAATAAAGACAGTAGCCATACCAGGAGGGGAAGGGAAGGTTGGGGGAAGGAGGAACCAATTACAGGGCTCTGCATATAACTCCCTCCTTGGGTGATAGACAGCAGAAAAGTGGGTGGAGACGGGTCAGTTTTAAGACATAAACAACAAAAAAAATAATAAATTATCAAGGGTTTTTGAAAGGATGGGCGGGAAATGAGGAACTAATAGCATAGGTTCAAGTAGTAAATGTTTGGAAAATGATGATGGCAACAAATACACAAATGTGCTTGACACAATGAATACATGTATGTATGGTTTGTGGTAAGAACTGTATAAGCTCCCAATAAGATTAAAAGAGAAAGTGAAATTTTGTTTCTTATATTTATTATTGAGCCCCGGTGGCGTAAGTGGTTGAGTGCTGTGCTGCGGCCTGCAGGCTTGGCGGTTCAAATACAGCAGCAGCACTCAGGAGCAGCACTGGGTAGCTTCCACGACCACCAGAGGGCAGTGATGCCCCCCAAAAAAGAAACATGTTGGAGATTAACACAGAAATACTATTTCCACTCTCAGAAACTTATAATCTAAAGGAGAAAGGTTAAGAAAAATGTTTATTCCTACTATTCGTTAGTATATAGAAGTAAGAAGGCAAGGAAACTAAACCTACAGGTTTAGGATACACTTCTGGCATGAAACAGATTATTTAGTTTAACAAAAGTTTGTAGATCGTACCACAATTTGTAGCCAGTGAAAGTGACTTATAGTTAAGCTTATCAACCAGCAGCATACAGCAGAGCTAAGGTCAGTGAATGCTCACCACCAGGCTGGCTGGCAGGACCCCTTAATTCTGGATGCAAAGAATGGAGAAAAGTAAGCATGCCTTCCAGTTTCTATCAGGCTGCCAGTCCCTGCTCCTTGTGTGAGGGCTCACAGTGCTTTGTAATACTAGTAATGCCATGTCAGAGGAGAAGTGGCCGCACTCAGGAGGTGGTATTGAAGTTGGCTACAAGGGTACTGGGGCATCGTTGGGTCTTGGAAGACCAATTAGCAGAGAAAGGGGAAGCATGCTTCATTTTCTTCACAGTTCTATTTACTCTCAGAAAAGTCTCAGCCCCCTTTGAGTTTTCTTTTCCCCCCCGATCTGCATTATTTTGAGATGCGGATGTCCACATGTTCTTAAGGCTCTCTACTTGCCTCGAGCCAGGTCACTCGTGCCTCACGCTGCATTCTCCTTGTCCTGTTTCAACACCAACTATCCTTTCTCTCCACTCCGATAACTTGTTGCAGTGGCTACCAGAACCCAAAGACAGTACACACAACTAAGGAGGTTTCAATCAAGTTTTCATTTCAACACTTTATTAGTGGAGTCCTATTTACATAGTCCCATCCAATCATTAGGTTAGGAGTTCCAGAAACTTGGGTAGAAGAGCCATATTCAGGAATTTCCCTCCACCACCTTGGCATCCATTGTTCCCTGAGACTCATTACCGTCAGCCTTTTGATCATACCCTGCAGTCTTTAAATATTGCAGATTGCCTCCCTTTCTTTTTCTTCATATCCTGAGAGGGTGAGGAATTCAGTGTCCACAGGAATCACTTGTCCCACAATTCTTTGATATCCTTTCCTTATATGAGGGGGTCCCCCCTCCCAAAACCCAGAGTATTTATTTTTTCAAAGCTATATATTTAAATTATTTTTACAAAACATCCTTAAGGGCTGAGCCCCGCTGGCGTAGTGGTTGTGCGCAGGACTGCGGCCCACTGGGACAGAGGTTCAATTCCAGCAGTGGGGCTGGGCCTCCTACTCCCACCACCGAGAGCAGTGATGCCCACAAAAAAAAAAAAAAAACATCCTTAATACATTTGTCAAATCTGTGATTCCATTCTTGGTAACAGTTTTCAAACTCATCTGTTTGGATGGCTGACAACACCTCCCTCCTTTTTTGTTTTCAACTTGCTGTCCTTTGATGTCCCTCTTCATTTGCGGAAACAAAAAATCAGGTGCATAAGGTGTGTAGGGCAAGACAGGCATCCTGCTTTTTTTGGGGGGGGCGGGGGCATCACAGGCATCCTGCTTTTTGTCAAAAACTGACGCACTGAGATGGCTGCGAGAGCAGGTGCATTATCCTGGTGGAAAACCCAGTCCTCTGCCACGAATCAGGCCTTTTTTGTTGCATACTCTTACTCTAAACAGAAAGCTCCATTAACAGTCTGAACTGGTAGAATAAACTGCAAATATGAGTTCGACATTTTCATCCACTTGGGAAGTTGACGGACGTCCAGAATGAGGTGTATCATCAATTGACACGTCACCTTTGTTGAAATGAGAAAACCACTTGTACACTTGAGTTTTTCGCAGAGTCTACCCCTGTGAGTTGTGTTTAGCATCACAGCAGTTTCTGTGGCATTTTTCCCAAGCAGGAAACAAAATCTTACAGATGCATGCTATTCTCTTAAATCATCCATCACAAAAAACTAGGTTTCCGCAAAGCTGCTTTCACAAAAAAAAATCCAGTGATCAGAGAGAACCTTCCCAGGTGACACCACTGAGTGCACAACTCAGGGCAAGTTCCCCTTTGCTCGCCTAGTAGGAAAATGCTTCCTATGAAAGCCCTGCTCCGCTCAGCCCAAGTCTGTTCCTTTCGTGGTACCGCTCATATACTCGTCAGTCTCAGTCCCCTCTCACACCCCTGGTTCTCATCTTCACTCCAGCTGCTCTCCCTCTGAAGTTTACAATTCTCGCATTCCACCCTTTCAACCAGTCTTTGCCTTTTTTTTTTTTTCTTTAATTTTTTTTTTTTTTTTAAGGCATCACTGCCCTCAGGTGGTGGGAGTAGGAGGCCCAGCCTTTGCTCCTGGGAGCTGGAATTGAACCTCCGTCCCAGTGGGCCGCAGTCCCGCGCACAACCACTACACCACCGGGGCGCAGCCCCAGTCTTTGCCTTAGTGGGTGCCCAGGATCCCTTCGACGGTTTGGTGAAGCCTCTGTATTTTCTAAGGGTAATGTTCTTAAATACTTAGGACTAGAAAAGAAATCTATTATATTGAAATAGAATTATTAAACTATTTGTGGTGACAGCAGTGTGTTTTACATTAACACATCAATGAAGACCCAGCCACGAGCACAGTGAGAGCAGCCGTGGTGCAGCAGTGATGAACGTGAGTGGTGGTACAGAGACCTGTACTCCAGCGTGGAAGTATTATCACAGGAACTGCCGATGCTTCCGTGAATTACTGTCAGGGTGCATGAGGGGGTGAACATGGTAACATCTAATCAAAGACGAATGAAGATGAGCGTGCGTTTTATCCGAGGTTGATGGAGTTGGTGTAAGAGCCTTTGTTCCTAACCTAACCCTCTGGTGTTCTTGTTCCTGTCTAATTTCTTTCTTTGACCTTACTAATATTTCCAGTTTTCGCTCGTGTTCTTTGTCTTTCAGCTCTTCCCATGTGGCCTCTTGCCCACACCTGTCTAGACGTTAAAGTTTGCCATTTCACTCTGTGTAAGTTCCCTCCACCCTCTTGTCTCCATGTTCTTTATCTGCCCATATGACAAAATCCCAAAGGGTTAATGCCATATTCCCCACCCACATTTTCTCCTTCCTTCCTCTCCTGCCTCAGCCCTTAGCATTCCAGCCCTGCGGCAGTAACTCCAGAGGCCTTTAGTCCCCAGGTTTCATCATTTGAACGACCTTTGTGTTTGGACTCCAACTACCCGTTACTGTTCCCAGTAAGAGTTCTTTGCCTTTCTATTCCTAATCTTCGTTTGGACATGGTGTTTTTGGTTCTGTACCCCGGAGCCTATTTTTCTTTTCTCCTTTTGGACTGGCTGCATCATCATTTCCATTTCAGCACTTCACTATACTACATTTTAATTTCCCTTTATTCTTACTTTCTCTTCTAGTAGAGTAAGGCAGGACCCTTGTCTCATCTCTGTATTCCCAGCATCTAATAATGATAGCAAATAAATGGCAGGCTCTCAAGACGTCTTTTTTTGAGAGATGGATGGGCTGCTTCCTGACTGACTCGCAAGATGAAGGCTTCAGTTCTGAAGCCTGACCAAAATGGCACTCTTGATGCACTGGGTTGATTCCAATATCACCCAGGAAAGTTGTTTTGCCCTGGATATTATATTTGGTCCACAAGAGATATCTGGCTCTTGCTAAACCATTTTATGTATCTCTGTAATTTAAGGCAAGTTGTACAATAAGGTTTTCTAGGCGTTACTAAGAAATTGTTCTCGTTTTTTGCTTTTTGATATCAATAGCATCAGCTATCTCCCTGAATCATTAAAGGCAAAGTGTCAAAGGAAAGGGAGGGGAGTCTCTGACACTTGAGGGCGTGCTGATAGTGAGTGCAGAGGTGCACACAGTGGGCCGAGCGCCCGAGAGATGGTGTTTACTAGAAAGGGTACAGAGGGAGAGATCACATTTACTAGAGCAGGTACAGGAGGACAGGCACACATTACTGGGAATGGACGTGGCGCTTCTTTTCAGAGAGATGATATGCTGCTGGGGTTAGTTGAAAAGCATTTCATCTGAAAGCATTGCTGGTACTTTTTGTTGTTACTGCTGCTTCTGCTGCTGGGTGGAGAACCAGTATCTTTTGGAAGCTCATGTTGTGTCTGTTTCTGCATCCTTAGAGAGGGCGGGTGCTAATGTACAAAAGATGGGTGACCATAATAGGGGAGTACATTATAACATTTTCACAATGACTTCTTTTCTCTGAAAAGGCAGTAAATATCACCTTGATGTAACTTAGTTTTATATGATGTTAATATTGGCATTATCATCTAAATGTCAGATTCTGATATGCTTGGATTACAAAAATTGACGTCTCTGTTGTTCACAAATCCTACTCACCTCACTGCCATAGCACTGATTCTGACCCACAGCCCCCTGTGGGACACAGGAGAACTGCCCTGCCGGTGTTCGGTGTTCGCAGCTGTACCTCTTCACAAGAGTAGAGAAGCCTCCTCCTTCAGAGTGGCTGGTGGGTTCCCAGGGGTGACCTTGCAGTTGGCAGTGTCTGCCACGGCGCCCCTCACAGGCCTCACTCACGTGTCTCCTTAGTAGTTACAGAGCAGTTGTCATGTGCACTACAGGGCACGATGGAAAGAGGCAGGCATGAGTCCTGCTCTCCACCAACTTGTAAACTGTGAGACATTCCAGCCACAGTGTCCAGAAATGTGAAATGATCACAGGACATGTAGCAGGTGATTCTGACTTAGTCTGCCCAAGCTCTTACCCCAAGTATTAAGTTAACTGTATGTGTTTAAAAAACATATATAAAAATGTTTGCCAAAATTATGTCATTCATTTTTAACTTAAATTTAATTAAAAGCAAACTTTATTTTAATGCTGTGGAAGAATAATTAGCTTTATTTATTATAAATAGGTAATAGTTCTCTAACTCTTTTACTTTAAACTCTGAGATTTATTTCAGAACTCAGTATGTTTACTTTATTTAAAAAATATAGTATACCTAGCCTACATTATATAGTGTTCCTATTAGTATCTGAAGTGGAACTGCCTTAATATGTTTCTCTAGGGAAAAACCTGAAGATTCATTATTAGAAAGGGATATTAGTAAGGATACTAGAATTGTTAAGGACACTGTTAGGTCCAAGTTTGTTTAACTAAAATTGAGGTGAGATCAGTTTCAGAGCTTAATTAATGGTGTCTTAACCTGAGAAATAAACCAGTGAAGCTTATATATGTATATAATGCTAAATAGTTATATTGAGAAAATGGCTCACAGTTGTAGAATTGGACAAGTTTTCAGTCTTGTGTTAGGCTGGGGTCGGATATGTTCAGCGGAGGTTTTTCCTGACTTAAGTAGCTATGGAGATGGGTGGACCCAAGGCTGGCAGGCCCAAGACCAGCAGTTAAGGCTGTGTCTGTAGGGGTGAATGAATCTCAGGTCAGGAGAGGAGATACCAGGTCTCTGACGATTCTTAAAGCCCACAGATAATTTGGCAGGACGCTGGGACAAGTCTTGAATAGGAGCCTGATGCCCCAGATGCAAATCCAGACCCAGCACAAAGCAAGCAGGCTTTTCCAGTTTCCACTAATCGTGGAAGCAGGCCACATCCCAGAAGGAAATTGAATCAGGACTGTGATCTGAGTAAGGGTATTGTTCCCACTCAAATCTTCTTCTAACCGAGTGTCTGCTATAGCAGATCCCATTACGGAGACAATTACATTGTGTGAGGTCAAGTCATGGGAAATTACCCTATGAGTCTTAATTGCCAAGTGACTGAGGATCCTGGCGCAGCCAAGTGGATAGAAAACCTCACTGTCAGAAAGGGCAACTAAGGGCTGGGTCGTTCCACAAGTCCAGCGAGCCTCATTTTATTATTTCTTTAAGGTTTATTATGTCAGCTTGATGATTTTGCTTTTCCATGACCTTGAAACAGTTTGTTATTTGACCACTTTTGGAAGATTTTTATCATCACTTAGTAGTTATTCCCAATTACATTTAAAAAAAAAAAGACTAATGTGAAAACAAGCATGATGAAATTTCATGCTTTAGTACATCATCTTTTTAGAAAAGGCACAGGAGATATCCGTATAGTTTTCTTCATTGTTCTAGCTTTCATTAAATACATTTGAACTTTTATATTTTCTGCCTACAGTGGTAAGAAGAAACATTAATATGCTAAGCAATTACTTAGACAAATCAAAAGATGAGTGCAGAGAGACAGAAAATATTTGAGACGAGCTCTGTCCAATAGGAATAGAATGCAATCAACAGACGAGGTGTCTTCAAAAAGATTGTGAGGGAAAAATGGAGCTTAAAGGTGGTGGAATTCTTCCATGAAGAATTGGAGCCCCTTAGCATCTATATTTACATTTTCTAGTAGCCATATATTTTTTTAATAACTTAAACAGATGGATTTGACCACAATGTATATTTTACTGACCCTGCCCCAGGCTCTTAAGCGGTCTCCCATTGGTCTGTAATCCACATGGTTGGCAGTGTGAGACCCCCAGCACCTCCTAGAGAGAAAGACTGGGATTTCCACTCTGCTCCACAGTCACAGTGTCAAACCACAGAGGCCACTGTGAGTCAGCATTACTTTGATGGCAGTGGGTTTGGGTTTGGGTTTGGGTGTATCCATCAGGAGCCCTGGAGGTGTGGCAGTTATCCGGGCCAGCCATTCAAAACCACCAGCCTCTGAGGGAGTGAGGGAGCTTTCTGCTTTGTAAGAGCAACATGCGTGGAAATCCACAGAGACAGTTCTTTTTTCTTTTCCTGTAAAAAAGAATTTTGGTAAATCATTTTATTGGGGGCTGGTACAACTTACCACAATCCATGCATCCATCCATTTGTCAAGCACATTTGTACATTTGTTGCCATCATCATTCTCAAAGCATTTTCTTTCTACTTGATCCTTTGGTATCAGCCCCTCTTCCCACCCCCCCACCCCCACTCACCCTTCTACTTTCAGCATATGAATCATTCATTTTGCTAAAGAACACATTGACAGCAGTCTTTACTATTTATTGCACCGAGATTTATTGCATTCTGTTCTTAAGTTGGATAAGTGCTGAAGGTAGGTGTTTATACAAGGTGTGTAAAAGGAAATAGATGATTTCAAAGTGAAAAAAGTCACCAGATCATTGGAATTTTTGTTTGCAAATATAAGGATCGAAATGTTTTGCAATTATAGTGCAAAGAAAATGCTGTGTTCTTCAACTCAGATTATATGCTCAGTTTTCAAAAATCATGGATCTAATGATGCAGATTAAAAGAACTAGAGACAATAACTGGTAAAATAGAACCTATTAGAGATGTATTTTCAATTTGAAGTCAGATTTTACAGGATGAATATGCTCACAATTGATGCATGGTAATTGACCAGTTAATTTTACTCAAGGGACAGTGCCTTTTTGGGTATTTGTAACTTCAAAACCTGGAAAAAATGGAGTGAAAATTGGGTTTGTTATATTTATAGTCTTATTTAAATTTTTATAAAGCTGTCTTATAATCCTGTTTAGAAATGTTTTTCATAAAATGATTTAAAACTCAGAAAGTCATCCACTGGACCCAGGTGGTAAATGCACATGACTATTTTTTCTTGATGAGAATTAATCAGAATGTTTTCAAGGCAATTGGAGAAGTGTAATAGCTTCTCCACTACAAGCCAGTGTTTTCTATCACTGCTCAAACATTTCACTCACCCTCCCTTAATGCTTGAAATGCTCTCCAGGCTGTCTCAGACCTAGGACATACTCTTATGTTTGTTGTTGAAAGAATCAACAATTGGATTTGAAGGTGGCTTGATGCAGCACATCTACTTTCTTCCCTGAAATGTCACTCAGTCATAGTAAAGGGACTTTTACAGAGAGGAGACAGCAGGAGCACATTTTCAGAGCTGGAAAACAGATGTTGGAGATCAGTAACCTAGCAGATCCCAGAGGTGAATCCCAGATTGGCAGTGAGGAAAGCACCAGTTATGTCTGGACCCAAAAGTGGAAAGACTGGGGCGTTAAAAATGTCCCTGACAGGAGGGTGGAGGGATGGAGGAATGAAGAGGGATAGCAGACTTCAGGGATCTACACCTAGCCTCCTCTCTGGGGCACGGGCAACAGGGAAGTGAGTGTTGGGACACATTGTACAGTGTACAGGATGAAAAACTAATTTGTAAATTACTAAGGGTTCAAGGGGAAGGGGGGGAGGAAGGGTAATATAGGGGGCCTGGAGGGAGGGAGAATGTTTTGAGAGTGATGTTGGCAATGGGTGTGTAAAAGTGGCCTGAATACAACTGATGTTGTT
>PVJH01049147.1:0-10448 GCA_004026705.1 Nesogale talazaci
TTTTTTTTTTTTTTTTGTGGGCATCACTGCCTCTGGTGGTTGTGGGCGCTACCCAGCTGGTAGCGCTGGGTTTGAACCGCCAAGCCCGCGGGCTGCAGTTCCGCACTCAACCACTTACGCCACCGGGGCTCAGCCCGAGACTGTCACTTTTTTATGGCCTCATCTTTCTCCCTCAGAGTAGCTGGTGGATTGGAATTGTTGATCTTGTAGGTTTGCTGCTCGGCCAGAAACCCCAGTTCTTCTAGGGCCGAAAGGTACTCTCACACCATCCCCGAGCGAATCGGAGAAGTGGGCAGCGAGGGGGCACACAGATTGGGGAGAGACGAAGCCATCAGACTGGCTTCCGGACAGGAATCCGTGACTATCTGCAAAGTCCCTTCTGAAGGACAGCCCGCTGCCCGGTGGAGCGGGGCCTACCAGGAGTCCTTCTCCAGGGCTTTGACGCGGGCCTGGAGCTGTTCGTTGACCTCGTGCTGCTCCTCCAGTTCCCGCTGGGCCTTCTTCCTCAGGCTGTCCAGCCGCTCGATTTCTTCTTCAGCCTCGTCCACTTGCCGCTTCAAAGTCTTCACCCGCAGGCTTAGCTGGGCAGGACAGCACATCCCTGCGTTAGAACAGCTTCTGCCACCTGGCCCGAGACCCTCCCTCGAAGCACTCTTGACAAAGGACTTGGGAAATGTTCTGACCAAATGTTCTCCCCTTCTCTTCCTAAGTTTCCCCACCTGGCCGGCCAGACAGTACCTGCCCTCACCTCGGAGGGTGGTCTCGAGATTAAATGAGTGCATATGCTTAGAGAGAACCCAGCAGGCCAGAAGCCCTGAATACATATGCTGACTGCCACTAGTCTTGTCCGGGGGCAGAGTGGTGGTGGTAAGGAGGGTAGGAAGGACGGTGGAGGGGGTTAACAAGCAGTTAATGTGCTTGCCTGCTAACCCACAAGTGGAGGTCCATCTAGAGCAGCGGTTCTCAACCTGTGGGTCGAGACCTCCTTTGAGAGTCCAACAACCCTTTCATAGGGGTTGCCTGAGACCATGAGAAAAAACACCTCATTTCTGAAGGTCTTAGGAACCGAGACACCACTCTTCCTCCATCTCCAGGTGGTTCCCCCCCACACGCATGAGTACCTGGGGGCAAGACTGTTACCCACGATACACCATGCTTCAAGACAACATTTCATTTATTTATCATTAGAAGTAAATATCTCATGACATAGAATTACATCTTGTTTTTGTGAGTCATCACGATGTTTTAATGATGCTCAATTTGTTACCATGAAAATACACCCTGCACCACGGCTAGTTACACGACGATTCATAACGGGAGCAAAATGACGGTGATGAAGTAGCAACGAAAATAATTTTCTGCTTGGGGGGGGGGTCACCCCGACTCGAGGGACCATATGCCAGGGTGGCGGCATCAGGAGGATGGAACACCCCTGTGCTCGGGGGCCTTGGACACACTTTTACTCCGACGCACACGGGCATCAGAGGTTGCAACCCATTCAGTGGTTTCTTAGGAAGTCCAATTTCTGAGCTGTTCCTTATCTCATCCCCTGGTACTGATGACTATTCAATGTTCTAAGTTAAGATCAGAAGGCAGAAGATGAGGGCCGGCCCAGCTTTCAAGGAGGTAGACCGTGCGGTGTGGGCTGGGCCCAGGGTGGCCGTCCTTACCTGGTCTTTCTGGTCGTTGACATGTTGTCGCTCATCATCAATCTGGATGGACAGCTCCTTAACTCTCCGCTCCAGCTTCCGGTTGCTGGACTGCAGAACTGTCTTCTCCCTGCGGCAATGGGGAAGTGGGATGTTCATGGCTGATGCCTTTTCTAAGGGAACCCTCCCCTGGGTCCCCTAGTGCATCCAGGGGTTCCCCCCTCAGTTCTGAACCCCGCTATTAAACTGGGAAGAGCTCAGAGTGGAACACAGAACCGGGGAGACTGCCCAGAAGAGAAGAACACAAAGAGGGGGTGTGGGGCGGAAGGACAAGCGTCTGTCACCTTTCTTCAGCCTGCAGCCGCTCCTGCAACTCCTTATTCTGGGATTCAAGCTGGGAAAGGCTGGCACTGGGTTTCTGGAAGCCTTCTGAGCTGGCCAACCGGCCCTTTAAGTCCTTGTTCTGAGAGACAGGAAGCCCCCTTGGTTAGCGCTCTCCACTCCCAGTCCCTGCCATGACTGGGACTTGCCGCACCCGGCTTCCCTCCCCCTCACCTGTCGCTCCAAGGAGATTTTGTCACATTCCAGATCCTGCCGAGCAGACCTCTCATGCAGGAGCTCCGTCCTTAGCTGGTCCACCTGGGTGGAGCAGGTACAAGGAGCCAGGTTTGGGGAAGCCGCATTAAACCGGCCACTGGAGCAAGGGCAGCAGGGGAACTGCTCTGAATCCAGGACCCAATATTGTCCGGGCAATTTAGAAACCACAGGCAATTTTAGGGGGAGGAGCCCGCAGAACAGCATGTGTCTCTTAGTCTCACCAGCAACTAGCACCCCTTCTGGGCCGAAGAAGGGCCGAGGGTAGCCTGGGCCACCAGGACTCCAGCCTCCTCTCCTTTCCACCCAAGAAAGCCCACAGGCCCTTCCCAAAGCACGCAACACCCTGGGGTGGAGCCCCCATGTATGGATTCCATGGCCAGAGCTCTCCTGACTAACAAGGCGGTTACCTGGTCCCGCCCTCGGTTGACCCGGTCCGTCAGTAGCTCCACCGTGTTCTTCTCTTCGTCTAACTCTGCTTCTAGCCGCGAGACTTTTTCCTGCAGCGACAGGAAAAATAGGGTCACACAACTCTCAATGCCAACCCTGTACCCTCAAACTCCGGCCTCCACAGACATTCTCTCCCATCTCCAACCGCAAAAAACCCAACCCCCTGCCATCGAATCGATGGCTGACTCATCGAGAGAGAGACTGCAGGGTAGGGCTACCCCTGGGAGATTTTTCCAGACTGCAGCCCTCCCCTCCACAACCTCTTCACCCTAGTCCCTGCCAAAGAGCCAGCATGGACTTAGTGCCCTCTGCTGGCCAGGTATGGCATTCAAGGGGAGGAGTGGGGCGGGCTCTAATTAGTGCCCTTTGCCTGGAAGACAAACCCCAGAAGCCATTCCTTCTTGGGGGTAGGGCAACAGTTACTGGGCTGTTAGCCGCCAGGTCAACAGTTTGAAACCACCAGCTGCTTCATGGGCAAAAGACGAAGCTTTTTAGTCCCATAAAGTCTCACAAACCCACAGGTTTGTCTCTGTCCCAAAGAGCCTCTCTATCAGTCAGCACCAGGTTAATGGCAGTGAGTTTTGTTTCCCTTCGGGGAGGCCAGGAGCCCAAATGCTGGGCCAAGGCTGAGCAGAGAGAGTCAGAAATGGAGAGTCAGAGTACAGACCCCACCCAGGCAGTGCCACCTAGAGGCTAAAAGCCTGAAATCTGACAGTCCAGCTTTGAACACCAGAACGCCCAGGGAGACCATGGGCAGCTTGCTTCCCCTCCCTGCCTTGGTTTCCCTGCCTTGTTGACCGGAGAGAGCAAGAGCAACTTTAAATAGGCTGATTCAGAGAAGGGAGTCTTACCATTATGACCGAGTGCAGCCAGATGAATAGACCAAAGGGGAGTCACCCCACCATGCTCATCCCTGCCACCTGCCCCCAGGCCTAAAGGGCAGGACAGAGCGCTCGGGGTGACTGCATCCCCTCCCGGCTTTATCCAAACAAGCCAGAAATCTTTTATCTTTTTTTTTTTTTTTTTAAATGAGGAACCTGTATTCCTCACTGTCAATGAATCGATTCTGACTCAAGGTGACCCTGTAGGGCAGCGTAGAACTGTCCCTGTGGGTTTCTGAAACCCCATGAATTTTTTTGGGGGGGCGGCATCACTGCTCTCCGGTGGTGGGAGGAGGAGGCCCAGCCCCACTGCTGGAATTGAACCTCCGTCCCAGTGGGCCGCAGTCCCGCGCAAAGCCACACCGCTTTCTTTTTTAACCTAAATGTTATTTATTGAAAAGAGCAAAGAAGAGGATGGCAGGGCCCCCGAGGGCAGGGTGGAGCAGGGCAAGTGGCACCAGCTGTGCCTCCTGCTCAGCCCCGCCTGCTGCTGACGGGCGGCCACCTTGAAGATCGGACTGCAGGCACGCAGCATCCGTTCCCTCCGGAATCTCCAGACAGCACGTGAAAGCCTTCAGATTGGGGAACTCCTCCAGGCACGTGGGCTCGCCGCACATGTGGTTCTGGTCTAACACATCTCGGGCGAGGAAGTCCACCGAGGTGCCCCTTTCTCCTTGCAGACCAGGAGCGTTTCCCCGGCAACAGAGAGAATCGTTTGAGTTGTCCAGCCAACTGTTCCCAGTTCTGAGGCTTCCCCTGGGCACGGTCAGGGTTGTAGTACATCGGGAGAAGTTGACCAGGAAACCCCATTATTTCGTTCTCCACGGCTGTCCGCCTGAATCTTCTCTTCCTCTGACTCACCGCACAGAGTGTGCTTGTGAGCGATGGCCCTGCCCTGGGTGACCTTGTCCTTCCCGTCCACAGGTAGGGCAGATTAGGAAAGTCCCGGTCTAGCTTGAGTTTCACATCCAGCCACGGGCTTCGATCAGTCAAGGGCTTCTCTGAATAAGCTGTCTCGGTGAACTCCAGGAGCACCCGGGTGGCACGCTCCCGCCCTCAGCTAGCCCAGTAACCCAGGGGCCTCCATGGAGCAGAGGAAGTCGTATTGCTATTGTGGCTTGGGAGACCCTGTCACTCTTAGTTTCCTCTTTCTACCTCTTTCTCACTGCAGCCCTGGGATGAGCAGCCCCGCATAACCACCATGCCAACAGGGCTCCCTCGTTTCTAACTGGGGCAGTCAATTCAACGCTGTTTCCAACATCACACGCACATGAAACCGTCGGCCGTGGGCCGCCGAGGTCCAATCTCTAGTAGAGAAAGAGGAGCGCTGGTGATGCTGTGTTTAAAGCACTCAAATGTGAACCAAGAGGCCACGGCTTACCCCCCAAGAGCTGTCCCACGCAAGAAAGACGTAGCTGTGTGTTTCAGTTGAAGACTGACAAGTGGACAAGTCGAGCCTGTCCTCTAGAGTCAGGTTTTAGTGTAGGAGTGTCTGTATTATTTCCCCAGGAGGGTCCCACTGTGCCAGGACCAGTCCTCCTCCCCACCCCCAGCTCCAGCCCGCCATGTCCTCACCTCGAGGCTCTTCAATTGCCGGGTCCTGTCGTCCTGGGAGCGCTTTTTGTTCTCCGCCTCCTGCTCCAGCCCCTGCAGTCGCTGGGCCAGCAGCTCCTTGTCCAGCTGGGCCGTGTCCCGCTCGGCCTGGGACGTCTGCAAGGCCTGCCGCAGCCGCTGGGCCTGAGCAAAGAGGCGAAAAGCGGCAGGGCCGGAGTGAGAAGACCAGAGGCCAGGAGTGGGGCCTGTCTGCTCCCCCGGGAAAAGAAATAGCCTGTATCACTGCCATCCTTAGGAACAGAGAGACCAAAAGGCAGCATTCTAACATTTTAAAAAGTCTGCACATGTTGCAGTCACCTGGGGAGCTATGAAAACTTGGCTGATCCTGAGCCCCTCACCCAGAGATTATGTTCTGAATGGTGGTCCCGGTGTGCTTTGGCCAATGTCTGTACCCAAGTGGTCTAACATCCCCCCTTCCCCCATGCCCCATCCCTCTTATATGTCATCGCAAGGAGTTACACTTAAGCCAGGCCCCAGGACACCTGAGCCGCCACTGAGGACCCAGGGGTGGTTCCCACCCCCTGGCCACTGAGGGGTGACTCCAGCCCCTACCTCCTCCTGTAGCCGGCTCAGTCCCCCAGAGGTCTTCTCAACCTCGCTGGCCCAATCCTTGGCCTGGCGCTGGGCATCTGCCACCTCCCGCCGGGCCTTTTCCTTGTAATCTTCCAGCTGGGCCTGGAGCTGCTGCAGGGCTTGCTTCGAGTCCCCCCCAATCTGCTCCAGCTGAAAAAGGCAAGCAACACGTTCTCAGCACAGATGCTCCGTTCCTTCTCAAGACTCTCCTGGGTCCCAAACTCTCTTGTTTCCTGAACCAGGAGGCCTGGGTTCGAGTCCTGGCTCTCCCACCGACTAACCGTGTGAGCAGGGGCCACTGACAACTTCTGGGGGCCTCCGCTGCCCATCTGTAAAACAGCCACAAAGCACAACACCTACCTCACAAGGTGATGGTGAGAACTGTGTGAGTTCACAGGATCGGGCACAACGTACGGAAAGGAGTTCGCGCAGTGCCTGACACAAAGCGAGCCTTTAAAGAACCGCGATGCCAGCGGACCCAGGACGTCAATTGTCCTAAGAGTCATCACCAAGAAAAAGCCTCCTGCCAACTGACTGACGGCCTGCCGTCGATCAAAAGCCACCAGCCCACCCCCCCCATTTCAGGACGCGTCTTCTCGAGCAGATGAAATAAACTCCAAGTCAGGAGTTTAAAGGAGGAGGAAAAAGATCAGGAGGAGGAAAAAGGGGGAGGGAGGAAGAGACTGAGAGGAGACCCTCATCCCCCCCAAACAATTTATTTCCCCTTTTGCTTTCTCCTTCCTCCCCTCCAAGACAAGATGCCATCAATGAAGATGTCTGTGGTGAGGGCTCATAGCTGTGGTTCTCAATGTGACTTTCTCATGCCGCGACCCTTTAATAGTTTCTCGCGTGGTGGTGACCCCCAACCATAAAATTATTTTTTATTTATTTATTTATTTATTTTTTTAGGCATCACTGCCCTGGTGGTGGGAGTAGGAGGCCCAGCCTTTGCTCCTGTGAGCGGGAATTGAACCTCCATCCCAGTGGGCCGCAGTCCCGCGCACAACCACTACGCCACCGGGGCTCAGCCCCATAAAATTATTTTTGTTGCTATTTTATAACTGTAATGTTGCTACTGCTATGAAGTATGACCCTGTGAAAGGGTCCTTTGACCTCCAAAGGGGTCCCGACCTACAGGTTGACAACCACTGACTTACAGGTTTTTAACGTGAAAAATATCCCTCCTGGGGGGATTCTCCAAGGAGCAAGAGGATGGAGGGCATGGGGCAAGGACAAAGAGGAGGAGGAGGAGAGGAAGAAATGCGCCGTCCTCTGACCCTCTGGTGGCAGCCACCCCAGTGATGATAGTTGGACGGGGTCTGAGCGTGACAAGGCACACAGGACACATCTCTTGAGTTCCTTCGCCCCTGCGCCTCGCCCCGTTTCTGTCTGCGCTGGGCTCGCCCTAGGGGCCCACGCTGCCTGCCGGGAGCCCACCTCTTTGTTCAGTCTGTCCACAGTCCTGTCCAGCAGGCGTTTCTGCTCCTCCAGCTCCGCCTTGCCACGCCGGAGGGCCTCTCGCTGCTTCCCTTCCTCCTCCAGGGCCCGGTTCAGCGCCTGCCGCTCCTGCCCCAGGCGGGCCAGCCCCCGCTGCGCCTCGTCCAGCCGCGCCTCCAGAGCCCGCTTGGCCGCGGCCAGGCTCCCTTCCTCCTCCTGCGCTGAGTTGAGGGTCTCCTCCAGCCGCTGCTTCTCCGCCTGAGAGGAGGTGGGGGGGAGGGGGAGGGCGGGGGGAAAAAGGGAGAGGGATCAGCCTGGAAGGGGCTAACTGAAAGCAGGGAGGAGGGCCGTCTTCCAGGGGGACGTTCAGATGCGGTTAAGCTGCAGCAAGGTGTTGTGCGTCCCCCATAGCCCAGTTCCCCATAGCAAGGAGCTTGCGGGAACAGCCTACACGCCCAGCCGGAGACATCGGATATGCATGCATGAACTTGGGCACGAACACACCAGGGGATGTTACAGGACAACGAGGAAACCGCGGAGCACCTGGGGACACGGATGGATCTGCGTGGCGTGAAGGGAAGGCCATCGGTCGCAAAAGGACAAACATTTTTTCACAACATGTTATGAAAGGTCAAAAAAAAAAAATCACGATAAAGGTTTTTCAGACCCAAAGAAACGGACCGTGATGGTTCCCCAAGGCAGAAGGAGAAAGGAAGGGAGGGAGCCAAAGGCTGCCGGGTCCAAGTCAAGCTCACTGCCATCTGGTCACTGCTAACTCAGAGTGACCCTACAGGTCAGGGCAGAACTGCTCGCGGGGTTTCTGAGACTAGCTCTTTCCAGGAGTAGAAAGCCTTGTCTTCCTCCCACAGAGCTGGTGGCAGTTTTGAACTGCTGACCTTGCAACGGGTAACCCACTATGCCAGCACGGTAGACAGGTGCTACCTGGGATGACAGAGAAGATAATGTCCTACACAAAGAAGGGGACAGAGGAAGGGGGCAGGGGAAATTATTGGGGAGGGGGTCCTTGATGGATTGTTGCTTAAATAGTTAAAGACAAGCATGAAGATCTGAAGTGGAAACCCTGTGCCTCCCTAAGGCACAATAAAATCTTCAAACACTCCACAGGGGCGAAGGCTGGGTCTCCTACTCCCACCACCAGAGTGTAGTGATGCCAAAAAAAAAAAAAAGAATTTCAAACAAAAAAGCCAGTTACGGTGCTCAGTTGCTACCTGAAAGTTTAGCATTTCAGGTCTAGCTAAAACAGAGGTTCCCAAAGTTATTTGGCTGTCTCCTTTTCAGGAAAAAACAAACAATAACTCAGTACCTCCCGGTGCTTAAAAACTTTTATCCTATACTCCATGATCCAGGATGAAGTGTAGGTATCTCCTTTTGCAGCCCTCCTGAATCATTCCAGTCCTCACCCTCAGGGAGAACAGTACCGCCCATTTGGGGAAACACTAGTGTCACCTTGGAAGAGAAAGGCCTGGTGATCTATTCCGCCTACCTGCTCTTCCCCCACCCCACCTCCATCCCACAAAGCAGCTGTGGTAGTTACATAATCTGTTGTCAATTTGAGACTTAAGAGTGAAGGGGTGGAGTGTAGCCTGTCAGTCAGGTCGCAGCTTGATGTCCTCACTTGGATGCATTAAAGAGATAAATAGCTGGCTGGAGGTGTGACACAGGCTCACTCCCTGTGAGACATTACTGAGGATGGTCCTGATGGAGCCAGAGCCCTGGGAGCTGCCAGAGCCACATGGAGGTCCCTGTCAGTGCTCAGATGCTTCTACCGCCACTGGATCGAGAACATTTTCTTTTTTTTTTTCCTTTGTTTTTTTTTGGGGGGGGCATCACTGCTCTCTGGTGGTGGGAGTAGGAGGCCCAGCCCCACTGCTGGAACTGAACCTCCGTCCCAGTGGGCCGCAGTCCTGCGCACAACCACCACGTCACCGGGGCTCAGCCCCCCAGAACACTTTCTACCCATTGGGTTGTGATCTTCCTGCACTGTGTTTTGTGAGTCGGAAGAGGAATTTACAGATTGGTATCGAACATATGGGCTAATGTGGGAATTATGGACTTGATCTGGACAGGGCTGGGATGTTTTCTCCATAGTCTACTCTTCTTTTATATAAAGTTGACCCAATGGATGAATGTATGGTCTGTGATAAGAGTTGTACGAGCCCCCAATATATTAAAAATATATATTGAAATAGTAAAACGAAAGCAAACTATATAGACTATGACAGCAAATATCGATAATAAACATACCAGGAAAAGTTAAAAAAAAAAAAGTTCTTTCTTATGTACATGAGTGCCTATCCATTTGTTTCTCTAGTCAACCCAGACTGACACATCAGAAAGAACTTGTTGACAACTGGGTAACTGGCCAGGTGGAGGGAAGTGGAGAGAGACCTGCGGGCAGGGCAAACAGACTCAAAGGCAGGCAGAAATGCTAGCACAAAGGTGGACCATCTGCCCCGCAGTCCACTGGGGGGATACCCCACGGTCAAACACGGGATCAGCACGTATGGACCGAACCAGGGGAAGGCAGCCAGGCCCGGCGCAGCACTGACCTCCAGGCGCTGCACCTTGTCCCGAAGTCGCGCCTCCACCCCTTCCCTGCCCTCGGCGAAGCCTCGCGCCTCCTTCAGCTGCTGCTCCAGACCCAGGATGCGACGTCGGAACTCGTCGTTCTCCTCCTGGGTCTCCCGAAGCGTTGCTTCCACTGTTGTCCGGCGCTGCCCCAGCACCGATACCTCCGCCTCCGCTGCCACCTTAGCCTGCGGACGGGTGGGTAGGGGAGCGGAGGCTCAGACCGCAGGGTCGGCGGCGGGACAGGGCGTGCTCCCCCCCCGGGAAAGGGCGCCCCGTTGAGCAGTAGGGTGTTGAGGACCCCGCCCCGGAGAACGGGACGCGCAGGTGCCTCCCGCCTGCCGAATCCTGGCGAGTCTGCACCACACACTTGGCACCAAGGGCCTGGTCGGTACATACCCCCGGTAGGCCATTTCCGTGCCCTCTGGCTCGTCAGCCCTCCAGACCCCTCAGCCTCCACCTCCTCAGCCTCCACCTCGTCAGCCCGGCGCCCACTCCCCTTGCCTTGGAAGCCTCTTCACAGTCCTGCCTCAGTTGCTGGAGGGTTTTCTGCAGCTGCTGGTGCTGCTGCTCCAGCTCGCGCTCACGCTGCCGTCCAGCCAGCTCCTGGCTCTGACGCTCTGCCCGCAGCTCCAAGAGCTCCTCCTGCGCCCGGTGCAGC
>PVJH01049148.1:0-10465 GCA_004026705.1 Nesogale talazaci
CCGCTTGCATCCTCAATGTCTAGGCTCTGCTTGTTCCCTGGGCAGTGAACCAAGTGAGAAAGCCCTGCCCTCCCTCTGTCTAAGGACAGGGACAATGAGACCTGGAGCAATAAGCCAATCAAATGATCAGATGGTGATGGTGGTGCAAAGATCAATGTAGGAAGATGTCCAAGAATGGGCCACAGACACTCAGAGGAGCCGCCCTGAGATAAGACGGTACCTTCTCCTCATCGTGAGACAGAGAGACAGGCGGGCTTCTGGGTCCAGGAAGGCAAGACTAAGGGACCAGCTGGCTGAGCAGCTGAAGAACAGAGAGAGAGAGAGAGATGGTTACTGAGGGAGGAGAGGTGCTGTTGGGGACCGGGGATGTTCTGTTTACTGAATCCCACTTTAGTGGCCTAAGAAACCTCCTTAATCATGGGGGGGGGGGGGGGGGTTATTAGGGAGAATGGAAGCCATGCAGTCAATGTTGCTGCCCTCTGTTGCTGTTGAAGCTGACGTACACGGCCCCCCATGGACAAAGCCATCTCTGGGACTATGGGCCTCTCTGAAGCCTCAGGCTCCAGGGCAGATGTGAAGCCAGTGCAGGATTGGACAGGGTTTTGTTCTTCTTCATGGGGTTGGAACCGACTCTGTGACACCCAGTCCCCCTCCCATGACAACATGAATCTGTGGACCGCCCCCCACCCCCAACCCAGAGATCATGCGCCCAACAGAAGGCAATTCCAGCCCAGCATCCTCCTTCTCTCCGCGGCCCCCGCCCCGCCCCGGCCCTCAGAGAGGCCTTCTGGACTGCTTTCCTGAGACACAGCCTGCCCCCCACCACTCCCAAGCAGACCAGGCCTGTCTGCCCTTGACCTGTGGGCAGCAGGCATTTCCTAGGTCCCGGCCCCTCTTTGCCTTTGAGGCTGAGTTATGTCTCCCCCTCCTGCGTCCAACCACCCAGCGTCCCCTCACTGCAGCCGGAGGCTCTTCTCTCTCGCCAGAGCCCCGGCTTTGCACCGGCTCAGCTCTCAGCCTGTGCCCAGAGCCTTTGATCTCCCTCGGAGGAAGCAAAAAGGCTAGACTGAGCCCCCGATGCGCCAGCGCTAAGCCCCTGACCTTCCACGCAGTGAGCTCAGTGTGATCACGGCGGCTGGTGGGAGCCTGGGGACATGTCACACAGCAAGGGCACACCAACCGGCTGTGAACACGCTCGCTCTTTGTGCTACGAGGGTTACCCAGCACTGCTGTGGGCAGGGCACCGTGCTTGGCGCTGGGGAGCACTCGTAGGCACGAGTCCTTGACCCCAGGAAGGTCCCTCTTTCCACTGGAAATAGACAGGTAATCAGCCAGCGCAGACCCAGAAGGAGAGGAGGGCCATGGAGAAGGAGGCTGACTGTGTCAGACAGAGAAGTCACCATTTTAGAGGGAATGACCAGAGAAAGCTTCCCAAGAAGGACCCCAAAGGCCATAAGGGTTGGAGCTGTGCTAGTGTCTGGGCGGAGCGCAGAGGGGTGAGGTGAGCAGGAACGGGCTCAGAGTGCCAGCAGGCCGTGGGCTGGAGCTGGTGGGGTCAAGCGGGGACCCAGGGGCAGATTGAAAGCCTTTGAGCTTCTGCTTTGAGAGTCTCCAGAGACGGGGTGGAGAAAGATCTCCGTCCGGCTGGTGGTCAGGGAGTGGACAGGGGCCCAAGGGGTGCCCTTGGATGGAAACAGGGTGACAGTCTGGAGACGGTCGCCGTGGTCCAGGTGAGAGTGTGGAAGGAGTGACCACGAGATGATGATGAGAAGTGGCTGGGTTGGGTTGTTTTAAACAAAATGCCCAGGAGGCTGGCTGACGGATCGGATGCGAATTGTAAGAGAAAGACCAGCATCAGGATGAATCAGAACTGCGGGAAAGGGGGGCTGCTTCTTGTTGTTTTGTTATTGTTATTGTTGTTGTATTCGTTGTTGTTGTTGTTGGCCTTCAAGTTGGTTCGGACCCACAGCCACCCTACCGCACAACAGAAGGGAACAGGGCTCAGGGCTGGCCTGTCCTCACAATGATTCTTATGTCTGAACCCATAGATGGGGCCACGGTGTCGATCCATCGTATGGGGGCCCGCCTGTCTTTCATTGCCTCTCCGCCTTACCAAACACGATGCCCTTCTCCAGGGGCTGGTCTCTCCTGACACCAGAGCCAAAGCGTGGAAGACGCAACCTTGCCCTCCTTGCCTCCTCTACGGAGCACTCTGGCTATGCTTCTTCCCGGACACATGGGTGCTGTCCTTCTGGCTGTCCAAACCGGTCATCTCGCCAGAGCAGCTCAGCGACAGCTCAGCTGGCCAGTGCACAGTTGGTCTGTGCTCTGAATTACTTCTAAGACTAGTGACAGTAATAGCCTGAGTTAGTCCAGGTAGACTAGAGGAACAAATCTCAGAGACATGCATATAGGTATAAGGAAAGGGTTTATAGTCAAAAGAAATGTGACACTAAGAAGATATCCCAATCCAGTCCAGTACAAAGTCATAAGTTCAGTTCAGTATTAACCCATATGCCCAAAGTCAGTCTATAAAGTCTGCTTCCGACTCAGGAAGTCACAGGTCAGTGGGTGCAGAATTCTGGCGCTGGCAGGGGTCTCCCCATGGCTCCTCGCTTCCAGGGCTCAGGTCCATCAACAGCATGCCACTCCAGCTTCAGAGGTCTGGCTCCATCAGTGCAAAGCCGTGTGGTCTCTCTGCCGGCTCCTCCAACTTCTCCGAGGCTGCATCTTGTCTCTTCCGTGATTAAACGTCTCTGAAACTAACTCCCAACAACTGGGGAAGATAGCTTCTCATCTTCACGAGGGAAATATCGTGAGATTTCCCAGGAGTCTCAGGTGAAAGCCATGCCCACATAGAGGCCTCATCGGCTACTCAATGGCTTTCTCCTGATTAACAGGCCAGACTCCACCCCTACATTTCAATCATAAAATTAACATAAGCACATGACTGCCAGGCTACAATATCCTTTCTGGGAGAATTCTTGCTCTAACTCCACAAACTCCCCTATGTAACCGCCTGGCATCCGTCTGTCAGACTGTGGGGTCTTTGCCTGACTGGCTTCCTTCTGGTACCTTTGGTACAAACCTAGCGAAACGTATTTGGAAGTTTCGAGAAAACGGCACCCATTCGTAGCCTCACTCAGTCAGACCACAACGATTGACTGAGAGTCCTGGTATGGGGCAGGTACTAAGCCCATAAAGATCCATCAGCCAGCACTGATTCCTGTGTGCCAGAGCCTTGGAACCCTCTCAGTGGGATGTCGCAATGCTTCTGTGAAATCCAGACTTGTCATGGGGTCGAGGGTGGGAAGGGAAGTGGGGTGATCACCACCCGCATGTATTTTAAATGATCTCCCAGGGCTTCAGAAGACTGAGCCTCTTCTTCAAGTTGGGCAATCCGCTGGTGGAAAAGGACTTGTGTTGTGTTTGTGGTGTCTGAGTCTTTGGGACAGGGCTGCAGAGAGGCAGGATAAAAGGAGAAAGGCCTGAGTAGAGAAAGCTGTGACTGAGGCTGAGGCTGAGGTGGGGCTGAGGGACATTGTACTGGACAGATGTGAAGACCTTGATTCTCAGTAGGTTGCTCCACCTGGCTTCGGGCATGTGATGTGTGATGGGTAGGTTGTCTTCACGGTGTCTGCTGGAGACTCTCATGTAGGCTCTGGGACTGTATAACAACAAGCAGTGCCATCATGACCTTTTAAACGTGGGCTTTCAAACCACAAGAAGACTGGAAGGAGAGGGAGGAAAGGGAGGTGAAAGCGTGCCTGAATTTCCTTCTAAAAACCAACAAGGAGAAGGTGGTATCAAAAAGTAATCCCCAAGGGCTGAGCCCCGGTGGCGTAAGTGGTTGCGTGCCAGACTGCAGCCCGCGGGCTTGGCAGTTCAAATCCAGCAGTGGCACTGGGTAGCACCCATGATCACCAGAGGCAGTGATGCGCCCCCCACCCCCACCCCCCAAAAAAAGAAAAGAAAAAAGTAATCTCCCATACTTACCTAGCAAGGGAGATACCATGATGGTGCAGGTGGCTTTCCCAGGGCGAGGCTTATCCATTGCACTCTGGATGTGCTGAGCCCTGTGATTTCCCCAAATGTGGGAAACTCGACTGCATAATGTGTGGTAGTGAGGGACTGCGTTCGTGCTTTCCCCTATAGAAAGAAAGAAAAAATTATTCCCCAATGAGAGAACAAAGTTGACCCTGTCTTAAGACCACGGAAAATGCGATCCATTTGAGGCAAAGAGGAGTTTGGTGGGCACGGCTTGCATGTAAGAAAACTGTATTGCTGTTATTTGTTCTGAAAGCAATGACCTCTAGCACTCACACACACACACACACACACAATACACATATTTGTCATATCTGTGAGGGCCTCCTTTTCCCCCTGTTGCCATGTGAGGAAACCGGGAGGGCTTATGCCATCCCCTGAGGATCACCAAGGACCTCCGAGGAAAGGTGGTGCCATGGAGCATCTTGTCCACACCCCCGTTCCCATAAGCCGGCAGCTCCATTGCTTCCATGGCAGGACCCTGGGAGTCCAGCACTGCCTCGCCAGCAGTGGTTCTCCACCTTCCTAATGTCATGACCCTTTAATGCAGTTCCTCGAGTGGTGGTGACCGACCACCCCCCCCTCCCCCGCCGCAACCATAACATTGCTACTTCATCACTGTCATTTTGCTACTGTGGTGAAGCAGGCAACCCCTGTGAAAGGGTTGTTCCACCCCCAAAGGGGTCGTGACCCACAGGTTGAGAAACAATTGCTACAGAGTCTTCAACCACCCCTGTTGACTCCTCTCCCTTGGAGGTTCCTGCCCCTATCTCTGTGAGCTGAAGGGAGAAGCCACAGCCTCCTGGCCCAGAGCTCCCAGGCAGGTGACTTTCCAGGTAGGCACTGTGGGCTAGGCAGCCCCCGGGCAGCTCCAGGCAACAGACGCACTGCAGGCCTACGGCTGCTGGAACTTCCGATCTTTCCAAAGAAGCCAGATATCCCATTTTTTTAAGTGAAACCTCCTGAATGTTCAGCCCTGCAACTTGTCCAAATTGGGGGTGCAGGGGAGGGGTGAATGTGGGCCAACTCTGTGCTTGCAGAGCAAAACATCGTGGCTGGTCTGGACTGTCCAGCAATGTGGGTGCAAAGGGCTGCCTCCCCCACATCTTGCACCCTCACGTCTCCGTCCTGCAGCAGGTCTACAGCCACGGACAGGATCCTGGGGTTCGCCTGTCTCCTTGGGCTGAGGGGTGAAGAGTCAGTATAGACCTGGCCTCCTGAATTACTCAGCAGTGTTCCCTGCCACCACTACACTCAGCCAAGCAACACTCTGAGTTCCTGGTTATGGGCTGGGTTGCAACTTGCTGGGTCCTGGAGAAGCATCCGTCCCAAGGGGTGGTCCCTGCCTTAGTGGCCTTCCCATCCCCTGAGACATCAGTTGAAGACAGATAAGTGGGCACCCCTACGATGGTGGGTCTTACAGAAATGAAGGCTGCCGTGAAAGAGACACACAGGGAGATTTGCTGGTTGGATTCAAAGGTGAGGAAGAGTCCGAGGAGGCAGGAATGTTCCACACATAGATAGGAGACTGCCCAAGCTAGGGCCCTAGAGTGGGGACACGGGAAACACAGCTGTGTGCAGAACCCGAGGAAGGCTGGCACGATTCCCCGGAAGGGAAACCGGACTGGATGTGGCAGAACAGAAGAGGTGGGCTGGGGCCAGCACCCTTCAGCAGGATTCGGAGGCCATGTAAGGCCTTAGGTCTCTGTCCCCAGCTCCAGGGATAGAAGACGGTTGGGAGGAAAGCACATGTGAAGGCATTTAGAGCCCAATGAGGATGAGCGCTTGCTTTCATCAAAAACAAAAACAAAATGCAGTTGCCATCAAGCTGATTCTCATGTCCGGTGACTCCACGTGTATCCGTGGAGAACTGGGCCCTGGAGGGATTTCAAAGGCTGACTTAACAAGATGACAACGCCTTCCTTGGGATGACTCTCAGGGAGGACTCACCTGCAACCTCGGATTTAGCAGCCGAGCACGTTACCCAGCTGCAGCTCAGAGACTCCGGGAAGATCGCAACAAGGCTGGTTAGAGGACTAGTTAGCAGATGCTGGTAACTTGGCTGAGAATAGGGATGGAGAGAAGTGACAGGTTCAAAAGATACAGAAGAAGCACATGACCACGGAGAGGATGTGAGCGTGGCGTGCAGGAGGGGTGGAGATGCGACCCCCAGACTTCTGACTGGCTGGATTCATTTATTCAACAGATGATTTCATGCACTTCCACCACCTGCCAGACTCGATGCCTGACACTAGGGAGACCACGTCCCTGCCTTATGGCGCTGGGACGAGGGATACCACTCACCAAATTAGTCACATGCGTAGCTGATGGCTGTGGCTGTCGCCTAACCTGGTGTCAATTTGAGGATGAAGAGAGTAGGGGTGGAGTTTAACCTGTCCATCTGGAGATAGCCAGTGAGACCTCTGTGTGGGCATGGCTTTCTCCTGAGAATTCTAGGAAATCTGGCTGTATCTCCCTCTTGGAGGTGAGAGATGCACTTCTCAGTCTCTCTACTGACAAGACACAAGGTTGACTCCCTGGGAGACATCCCAGAGGAGAAGCCACATGGCCATACCCTGATGGAACCAGACCTCTGAAGCCGGAAAAGTCATGTAAAGATTCCTGCCAGGGCTGAGATACTTGAGAAGCCACAGAGAGGCCCCTGGCAGCACTGAGGTGCTTACAGCACCACTGGAGTCAAAGACTTTCTTACCCACTGGCCTATGATTGGCCTGCATGCATTGCATGTGCCTCGTGAATCTGAAGAAGACTTTATAGACTGGTGTCGGACATATGGACTAGTATCAGACTTGTGGGCTTGGACTGGACTGGGTTGGGATGCTTTCTCAATGTTCCATTCCTCTTGCATATAAACCTCTCCCTTATATGCATTTGTTTCTCTAGTCTACCCGGACTAGCACAGTGACTATGACTGCCACGTCATTTCTGGGACCATGCAAAATGAAACTGGGGAACCCCTTGTCCAACACTTACTAATAAACTCGAGGTGGCAACAGTAGAACATTAATCCAGGCCTAGAACACTTCTGGGCACAGGGTCCTACCCAACTGCTCAGGTGAAGGACCCTGAAGTGGGAGGGAGGTGGCAATTGTGCACCCGATGGACAGGGAAGATCCTCCTTTGAAGATTACTTTTGAATCCATCCCTGAGGGAGCAAAGGCACAAGCCAGGTAAACATGGGAAAGATGCTCCGGCCTGTGCAAAGGAAGGTCCTGAGCTAGAAACAGGCCTTTTGTGTTGAGGGTCCCTAAAGAGGCCTGGGTGGCTGGAGTTTAGAAGGGCCCTGGAGAGGCAGGGGATGAAGGAGAATAGATCATCTGAGGTCCCGGGGTCCCCTGTGAGGGCTTTAGCTTCCACTGTGAGTGAGCATGGAGTTATTGGGGGACCTGGAGCCAAGGAAGACCCCAGTTTGACTCCTGTGTTGGCACTGTTACTGCGGATGCCGAGTGGAGAGCTGAATGGGGAGGGAGGCGATTGACCGCGATGTGGAGAAGTTAGGAGCCTGCTGCAGCACACAGTGACTGATGGACCCTGCCCCAGGACAATTGCCGGAGTTGTGGCAAGGGGAACACAGGGAACGTGGGGGTGACGGAGATGCGGGTGGATTGGAAGAGGGTGTGAGGCCATGGGGAGAAGAGTCGAGGGCAGGTGGGAGTCCTCCGGCCTGGCCCTCTGTGAGCCGGGAGCTTCTGTTTCCTGCTGCAAGAGAGGTAGAAGGTTGGGGCGGAGTCGATCGGGACCCCTGCTGAGGGCCACAGCAAGCTTGAGACCCCACAAGATGCTGGCTTGGGAAGATCTCGGAGTAGGAAGAACATTGAAGTGAGAGAGGCAGGACCCACGTAAATGGTCAGGAGTTTCTAGGTCACCAAAAGGAGTCTGGATGTGGGTCCTTTGGTGAAACGGAAGCTGCTGAACAGTTTTTAATATGATCTGATCTGCATTCGAAAGACTCTACTGGTGTGGTCTCTGAAGGAGGTTACGGGGCCGAAGAGACAGAGCTTGAAATCTTCGGAGTGTCTAGCACACGACCTGGGTCCCCAAGGGCTGCATAGAAACTAGGCCAAAGGTGTCCGATGAGGAGCACGGTACCGGAAAGATTCTTCCCCCTTGCATTCCCTTGGGATATGGAGCCTGTTTGCTTTGTTTGCCCCTCTTAGTTGACCCAGCAGCAGGAATGCCATCACCTGCTCTAAGACAGACACGCCCTGCACCCTGCCGCCCTCTCCCAGGAGTGTCTATCGATTTGGGGTGGCCCTAGCACCATATGGAGTGGTAGCCGCTGGATGCTTTCCTCCCCCTCTCCCCATATCCTGAAAAGCTGAGGCGGGGTCTCCTCTGTTGACATGTTGTCAGGAGGCTCACCCTGAGGGGGTGGTATATGGTTCGTGGCTGCGTGTCCTGGGAGCAGAAGCAGGCCTTCGTCTTGGCGCTTATCTGTACAGAAGTGGGCTCGTGCAATATTCGCCCTGCTGGCATCGACGAACTTCACTCCGCATCACGGTTGACAGGTCCCTCACTGTCATGAGGGCTTTCGCCGTCTCATCGTTGGTCTGTAGGGATGCGGACGATCCGGCTGTGTTGTGTGGACCAGAGTTTCTTTAGCCGTGCTTCTCCTGACGGGCATCGAGGCAGCTTCCAGCTTCTTGCTGTTGTGAACAATACTGCAATGAGCGTGGGAGAGCATCCGTCTGTAACTGCTCAGTCTTTCTGTGACTTTGGGGTCTACACGCAACAAAGATACTGTTGCACTGCATGGCATTTCCGTTCTCATGTTCTCTTGCTTTCCAGCAGGGTCTTCCGTATTGTCAATCCCAACATCAGCACCATGTCCTATCGCTAATCTCCCTTGGACCACTTTAAAGGTTTTTCAGTTATCGATATCTTCTGCCTCCCCTTTGACTCAGGTCTCCCTCTGTTGCATGCAGTCCTCGTTGCTGTTTTCTTTGTTGGCTGGCTTGTTTCGGATGACTTCGTACGTACGATTGTGTTCTCTGTCGTGTGGCTTTCTGTGTGTAGGTAGATTGACAGAGACAGTAACTGGATTGAGGCGTGTCAGGGGAGGATGGGAGTGTTTGTGGGATGGGGGGGGTGTGCACGAACGACAAGTAGTATGAGAAGAAAATGTCCTGAAATTGTGGGGATGACTGTATATCATCTTAAAGTGACCGGATAATTAATCTGTATGCTAGGTGAACTATAGACCAATAAAACTGTTGTAAAAAGATTCTACCAGTCACCCTGGGAAGACTCACTAGCAGGGGTGAGGATAAGGAGACCCGGGGGGAGACGTGTCCATCATCAGAGGAGCGGCGTGTTGACAGTGGGGTTGGGGAGAAGTAGAAATGGCTGGAGCCCATGTGTGTGATAGAAAGGCCCAGACTTACTTGCGAAGAGACTGTGGCTGGTGGAGAGAGAAAAGAGAAAGCAGGGATGGTTTCCAGGTTGGGTACTTACTGCACCCATGGAGGGGTCGGCATGACTGTTGACTGAGGTGGTGAGAGAAAAGTTAAAACTCTAGCAGGGTAGAGAAATATTGGGTTGGGGGGTGAGGGTGGTAAAGTGTGGCTTGAGTACAATGATGATGAAGGACCCATTCACTCCAGAGTTCCGGAGGCGGAAGGATGAAGAAGGGAGGGGGGGAGGACAGGGAAATATGGAGGGCAGGTCTTTCTGAGCAGTGAGCACACAGCGAGCACACGTGGATAAAGGAGTCCTTAGGGTGCTCTGTGTCACGCCGTGTTGAGACCTGAGATCTAAAGGGACATGCCGGACACAGCAGCAGCACCCGGCTTGTGAGGGAAGGCCTCAGCCTCAGGCTACCCAGAGCCAGGTCTGCAGGACAGCTCTCCTCAGAGGACTCCGGGAGGGCTCAGTCGGGCGACAGCAGGCTGTCAGTCTGTGTTACGACCATCTTCTGTTTCTAGACTTGAAAATCAGAGGCTCTGACATTTTTTATTCGCCTTTTATTGCGGGCTTCTTGGATATGTCTCACGATTTAATGGACTCATTAAAAGAAGGTCACACACACCAAGTTCTCATCGGGCTCCCGCTTATCACGCCTTGCAAACACACACACACACACACACACACACACACACACACTCCAGAGCCACCCATTCATTCATTCAACCACTTTTGTTAATATATACACACACCCCCACGGATGCTGGCTGCAGCCGAAACTCTGGGGATAGACTGAGAAACAAAGAGACCCGCTGTGTACTTTTATGAAGCTGAAACATGCCTCTCAACATGCAAACCCACTGATTCCATCTGATAGCGACTCGCAGGACGGCGTTAGCACTGCCCCCTCCCCCACCTCCCGAGAGTCTCCAAAGCTGTCATCTTCCCAGAAGCATATCCCTGCCCCTTCCTCCTGCAGAGCAGCCAGTGGATT
>PVJH01049149.1:0-10454 GCA_004026705.1 Nesogale talazaci
CCCCCCCCCCCCGCCCCCAAGTTTTATCATAGATGAGATTCTCTTTCTCAAAACAATCCACTTGAGGCCCGAGGCCAAATCCTGGCTTGTTAGGTAGGCAGCAGCAAGACGTCGCTGAGGGTGAGCTGAGACCCAGCCCAGGCTTGGGTCAGCCCCACAGGGTGACCGTCAGGGACAGACCTGAGCCAAGGGCTCCCACCTGCACCCAGCTCGTGCTCTGTAGGTGACCCTGTGGCAACCCCCTGGACCTCTCTCTGCTGCCGCCCCACTGCCCACACTGGGCACTGAAGGGCTGGGAGACAGCCCCGAAGTTCCCCTCCGAGGTGTGTGTGGAGGTCCTGAGCCCCTGGCCCTGCGGGAGCGCCAACTCTGGACTCTCCCAGGGGGAGCTGGGAGAGGTGGTCTTTAGCACCCCGCCTCTCCCCCCACCCCTTTCTTTGTCCTGTGAAATTCCCTGGTACACAAAGCAGCACCTTCCTGACTCAAGGCAGCGCTCAGTAATTCATCACCTGGCCACTGGACCCTGACGGTGGGCAAGGCATTGTGGGTGGGAAACAGCACCGAACTAGACCCATAGAAGACTCGGAGCCTTTGTTCTGATTGTTTCTTTCCGGGTTTCTTGCTGTCTATGGCAAGTGGTAACCGGTTTCTTCTTACAGTCGTAATGATTTTTCATTTAAAAGAATTGTATGCGAAGTCAACAGAAGAACCTGCTGAGTGCCTTAGGTCAAGACCCACGCATGGAACAGGGGTTCCAACGTCTGGAGAGTGCTCTTGGGCCATCAGAAGCCACCAGCTCTCCAGTTGCACGGTGCTGGTGTGAGGCTGGACCCTTCTGCCCTCCCTCTGCCTCTCCTGCAGGTCTCCTGCGCCTCCCGGGCGGAGACTGGCCACCCGTCCACGGCAGAGTCCCATCAGGCGATGGCTGGGTCTGCACACAGGCTGGCCGGCCCCAGAGAGCAGGCCTGAGAACAGCCTTGAGTCCCTTGCCTGAAGCCTCCCCCTCCACCATTCCCAGCAGCAGGCACGCTGGAGCTCACCGGTGCTGAGTGCAAATGCCAGGCTCAGTGAGGTGTCTTGCAGCCCCTTTATCTCACTGCAAGCTGCATGATCACCTGTGAAGAAACTGGGGGCACAGCGGGGTATCCGGAGGTGTGCAGCCAGGCAGCCCGACTCTAGACCCCATACTTTAATTAACCACGACGCCAGCAGCCCTCTTGTTCCTGGCGCTCGGGACCTGTTTGTAGAGTAGGGCAATGAGCCCCGAGTTGAATGCGTACAGAGAGCCAACTCATCCCCTGCCCAGCACAAATTCCCAGCACGAGCTAATTGCCGAGAACAAGAGGGGCCGCTTCACACTGGCACCTGCAGACGGCTTCGGGGACCTGTTGCATGCTGGGTTGGGGTGGCAGGGCAGTGCAGGGGACCAGGTGAGAGCCCAGGGCACATTGAGTTTAGCGGTAGGGGGTACCTGGGTGTTTGTCTGGCAGTCCTGGGGAGAAAAGGCATTTGGGAGACAGAGTACAGAGGAACGCTTGCACTAAGGCCCAGAAAGCATTTGCTCTCTCGGGAGCGGAACAAGAGTCATGCTGATCAGCAGGAATTGGACACAGAAGCCCACTCAGTGGGCCGGAAGGCTGCAGAGGAGCCCAGGTGGCCGAAGCTAGAGCAGAAGGGCAGGAGAGTGACAGGTCAGGCCTGCAGGGACGGGGAGAAGAAAGCAACTTCGGGTGGGATTTAAATTTTTTCCATTTGGTACCATTTCTGAGTAAGTCAAAAAGGGTGGACAGTGAAGCGTCCAGTTTGTTTCCCTGGAAGCATCTAGGCCACTAGCGTCCCGTGACTCCTTCTCTATGCATCTGTACTACTGACGGCATCCTCTGTGCCTGGCACGGGGCTTTGTTTCTCACTCAGTCTTGAGACAGTTCACATCTACGTATCCACAAGCCCGCCCCCTGCTTCCATTGCCACCAGATTCACCATGGCTGTGTCCTCTGCACCGAGCCTGCTGGACTGAAAGCCTCACTGTGGGGGAGCTCGCTAGAAGGGGAGCAGGGTAGGTCAGAAGGGATTTTCCTTTAGCTTTTTCAATCATGTTTTAGAAATCATTTTATTGGGTGCTCGTAAAGCTCTTATCACAATCTATCCATCCATCCATTGTGTCAAGCACACTTGTACATTTGTTGCCATCATCATGTTCAAAATTTTTTCATTCAACTTGAGCCCTTGGTATTAATTCCTCTTTTTTCCCATCCCTCCCTCATGAGCCCCTGACAATTTGTAAATAATTATTAATTTTTCATGTCCTACACTGACCGGTGTCTCCCTTCACCCTCTTTTCTGTTGTCCATCCCCCCTGAGAGGGGGTTATATGTAGATCGTTGTAATCGGATCCCCCTTTCTCCTCCCACGTTGCCCTTCCCCTTCTGCTATCGCTCCTCTCATAATTGGCTCGGAGGGTTTCTCTGTCTTGGATTCCCTGTGTTTCCAGCTCCTATCTGTACCCATGTACATACTCTTGTCTAGCGGGTTTGTAAAGTAGGATTGGGGTTATGATAGTGGTGGGAGGAAGCATTAAAGAACTAGAGGAAAATTGTATGTTTCAATGGTGCTGTACTGCACCCTGACTGGCTCATCTCTTCCTTGTGACCCTTCTGTAAGGGGATGTCCAATTGTCTACAGATGGGCTTTGGGTCGCCACTCCACACGCCCCCCTCATTTGCATCAATTTGATTTTTTTTTGTTCTGAAGCATCTAGGCACCTGGTCCCATTGACACTTCATGATCACGCAGGGTGTGGGCTTCATTCATGTGAACTTTGTTGCTTCTCAACTAGATGGCCACTTGTTTATTTTCAAGCCTTTAAGACCCCAGATGCTTTCTCTTTTGATAGCCAGGCACATCAGCTTTCTTCACAGATTTGCTTATGCACCCATTTTGTCTTCAGCATTTGTGTCTGTGGCATCACAGAATGCCAGGTTATTAGAACAAAATGTTCTTGTATTGAGGGAGGACTTGAATAGAGACCCAGAGTTCATCTGCTACCTTAATACTTAACATATAAATGTATATGTACATAGATCTATTTCCCTATTGTTATATATAAATATATTTCCATATGTACATGGCTGTCTTTAGATTCTATAATTGTTCTTTGCCTCCTAGTTCTTTCCTCTATTTCCTTCTACTTTTCTCTTGTCCCACTATCATGTTCAGCCTTCACTCAGGTTCAGTAATTCCTTTCTGTTACATTGCCCTTGATGGAGCCCTACCAGGCATCCTACACCCTCTTAGCCATCGATTTTAGATCACTTGTTGTTCCTTTGTCCCTAAGTTTGTTGACACCCACTCCCTTTTCCCTGCCTCTCCCTCTCCCATGTCCCCCAGAACGGTGGATCCAGTTGTTTTCTCCTCCGGATTGTCTACCCTGCCTATCTTATCTAGATAAACCTGCAGAGACAATAATAAGCACGAAAACAAGACAGAGCACAACAATAATGTGATAGCAGGTGCAGGTTGGAGGGCATTTCTTATCCAGGGGCCTGAGTTAAGTGGGGAAGTAGCACAGGGAGCTGCAGGCTTGCCAGTGGCCATGTAAGCAGCCATGATGCCCTTCCCACTGCCCCATCTCCCTCTGCCCCTCTGTCCCATGCCCAGTCTTCCCCACCATCCAGCCCCAGAGAGAGAAGCCCCAAGGTGAACACACACATGGCAGAATGGGGGTCAACACTGGCTCGAACACGTGTCCTCCCTTTGATCTTGGCCATTCACAGGGCAGGGATGACGAGAGGACAGAGGTCCAGCAAGAGGGCTGACTGTGGGAACACAGCTGGGGCAGGGGCGTCCTATCTGGGAGAGGCCTGAGATGGACGGGTTCTTGGGGGAGGCAGGAAGGCCCAGAGGGGGACTGAGCATGAGAGCTAGCTAGCAAAGGAAAAGCCTCTGAGCCCAGGATGCAGACATGAACAGGGCTGAAGCCAGACACCAGACTCTCAGTGAAGCCTTGTGGGCCCGAGAAAGGAGACCTGCTTGCTCACCCGCCCCGCTGGGCTTGGTTGGGGATGAACTCTCCCCAGGAGAGGGTAGACAAGCGGTGTGTGGACAAGTTCTCCGACAGGTAAGAAGCTGGACCGAGGGACAGCTCGGGAATGGGGCCTTATCATCAAGGGTGATGGGCTGAAGCCTCTCCCTGCTCCCATGAGGGCTGGACCTCACACAGGTTCCAGAACCCTGCCATGCGCCTTTTCCTCTTGTGCACGGGAGGAGAGAGCCACCTACAACATTGCTAGGAAACTGGGATAGTGGCGGAACCACGAGATGGTGGCCCAGCCCGAGGTCAGTGTCCCACGAGCAGCAAGAGTCAGTGAGGTTGACTTCCCAACCGTCTGCCCCGCCCTGTGTGTGTGTCATTCCCTGTAAGATGTAAACAGGCCTCCTCCACCTCTGGCTGGAGGGGCCTGGCTGGAGGGGAGGAGGGGTGGCTGGGGAGGGGAGGGTTGGCGCTACCGTGGCCTTTCCCGGCAGGCACTGATGCGCCCTTTCCCCGCTCGGGTGTGTGGGCACAGGTGATAGACGACTACAGTGTGATCGGCCGCTCCCTGTTCAAAAAGGAGACCAACATCCAGCTCTTCGTGGGGCTCAAGGTGCATCTGTCCACCGGGGAGCTGGGGGTCATTGATGGGGCCTTCGGCCAGAGTGGCAAGTTCAAAGTCCACATCCCTGGTGAGTGCCATTGCTCTCTCCCTTGGGCGAGGGAGGCAGAGGTGGTGCAGGGCACGGGTGGATCAGGCTCCTAGGTGGGTGGCAGAAGCTCAGATCTCTTCTCCTGCTTGGCTGGCATACAGGGCTTAGCCCACGTGACACCGTGGCCGCTGGAGCCACCAGTGTGTGACCAGAAGGCAGCGTGAGTCCTAGGATGAACCAGGCCTGAAGGTCAAGACCAGTACTCAAGTCAAAGCCAGGGGCCAAACTTGCATTCCTGGTGGCTCTTGGTCCCTCCAGGGGTCACATCAGATGAGGTGCTCCACCTCGCTGGGACACAGGGGGGCAAGATCAGCTACCTGAGGTGGATCAGCTAAGGGTGTCAATGAAGGAGCCCACCGAGTGCCTGCACTGCCCCAAGACCACCAAGACCGCCTGTTGCATGTGTACAGTGGCGGTGGGGAAGACTGGGCATGTGCCCAGCGGAGTCATGGGCATGTGATATGGCGAATGGCCCTCTGACATGGGCCAGAGCCTGGTGCTGCCCATCAGCACATCTCAGCCCACACATGGTGCTCTGCCAGCTGCAGGACATGCTCCCAAGAGGGCGCCGGGTGTTCTGGGGGCCTGACACAGATGGCACCCAAAGAAGGACTGACTCAGGGCCTGTGGTCAGTCTGCTCGCCGGGGAGCGCACTGTGTACCAGGCTGGATCTCTGGAGTTCACTCCTTCGCTCCCCTGCCCTGCATATGTCTTATCAAGGCTGCGTTCTAGTGGGGGAGAATTAGTGACTGAATAACTCCATCACAATGCAGGTAACAACTTGTGCTGGAGAGAACACCCAGCGGGCAGGCGGGCAGGGACAGGGCAGGAGTATGACTGGCTAAGCCACCCCAGCACAGGCTCGTTGAAGATATGCCTGTGGGTTACGAACCTGACTGAAGGGCAGGAGGGAGCCATGAGGGGGTCTAAGGAAGAACAGTCTTCAGAGAGAGGGGCGAGCACACATGCAGGCCTTGAGAGCCTTGGAGGTGTTGGAGGAATGGGTGTCATTGTGCCCTGAGCACTGGGTGGGGTCTGCCCTGTTGTTGGCAGCCCCGTAAGGATGGGGGGGCCTGGTCGCATCTTTATGTAGTGCCCTGTGACTCCCCCTCCATGATGAGAATGTTCACACAGAATGCACGAAAGAAGCTTACGGGGACCAGCCACGCGCCCACCACCTAAGTCCCCACACCTTTGAACTGTTCATTCTCGCGCCCCATACTGCACTGCACATCTCTCCGGGTTTCACTCTGTGTAGCATGGCCATAGGTGAGTCATAGTTTGTCACTTCCTGGGTGGCACTTCCTGAAGCCAGGGTTGTGTTCACTCTGCCCACAGGCAGGAATCCCAGCTCCCTAGGCCATGCCCCTCCACTACCCTGGAGCCTGTCTTCTGGGCCTACCTCAAACCCAGCATCTCACAAAGAGGGAAGTGATGGCCAGAGGCCTTCCTGGACCCTCCCAGGGACCCTGGAGATGGGATGGATTATGGGGGTTGGGGCTGTAACCCCCATCTCAAAGGGGCAGAAACCAGGCCTCATCCCCCATCCTTTCTCACCATCACCCAGAGATTGGGAAGCCCAAGGCCACAGTGGGGCTCTCAACAGATGCCCTGCATTTGCTGGGCATGGCTTTCCTGGTAGGAAGGACTCCTGACCCATCCACTGGGCCAGAGGTGCTGGGCACTGAGGTAAATGGGCCCCCAAAGGGCTGGGTCCCAACTAGAGCCGGGCTGCCAGAGGACTGGCCCAATGCAACGGCCCTAGGACCCTGCCCCCAGATCCCGTGCCCACCAAAGGGAAAGACTGCCTTGAAGTTGATAGGATCAGTCTGACCTCCCCAGCTCCCCTTCCTCCAAGCCAAGCCAAGGCGTACCTGGGTTTTCCCAGAGCAGGCCAGAAGCCAGAGGAATCTTGCTGGGAGACCCTCACTCAGGGAGAGGGGCGGGAGGCAGGAGCAGTGACACGACACTCCTGAAGTCAGCTCAAGTTCACATTCCTTTCTTATGTCAGTGTTGCCTTTTTAATAGGTCTGCTTCCTGTTTGTGGTTTTTAAGCTTTTTATTAACTATAGCTGGTCCAGTCCTTTCATCCTAACCCCCATCATGCCCCACTCCCTCCCTGCATCGCCGGCCCGTCTCTTCCTGTGGATCCCTTCCATAGGGTCGCGTCTAACCTTTCTGAAGAGCATTCTCTTCTGAAGGAGAGACCCCAAGGCTGGGCAAGGGAGGAGCCCGGCTCACTGCACTCTGGACACTGGCTGGGCTGGCCCTGGGGTGTCCCAGGCCGGGGCTGTGCTGTGAGGGCCAATCAGGTGGGAGGGAAGGAGGCTGCTTGGGGCAGAGTGCAACCCGTGGCGGGCCTCGTGCCATGGGAACATGGGGTCAAGAGCTCTTTGAAGTTTTCCCACATCTGCCCCTGACACCAGGGTCAACCCATTCCTTCTTTGTGGGATGTAAGTCCAGTCATCTTTCCCCCCACTTTTAATTTTTTTAATTTTTTTTTTTTTTTTTTTTAGGCATCACTGCCCTGGTGGTGGGATTCCCCCCCCCCCTTTTAATATATCTTTGTTTTGTTTTGTTTTGTTTTGGTTTGGTTTGGTTTGGTTTGGTTTGGTTTTGTTTGGGGGGGCATCACTGCCCTCTGGTGGTGGGAGAAGGAGGTCCAGCCTTGTTCCTGGAGAGCTGCTGCTGGATTTGAACCTCTATCCCAGTGAGCCGCAGTACTGCTCACAACCACTACGCCACCGGGGCTCAGCCCGCCTTTTAATATATTTGAATTCTATTTTCAAAAGTGTACACAGCAAAGAGGGTCTTATGTGGCAATTTCTTCCCATGTGTTGATTGCGATGGCCACACTGTTCCGATGTTCTCACTGTTTCTGCTGCTCACACAGTTTTCACAGACCCTACCCGGCTCATCTAGGCTCTCAAGTGGACGTTAGAGGCTCGAGGACACGTTGATCATTTAGCCTTCTACAGATGCGGGGTTTTGAATGCGTGTGCTTTATAAGCTCACCTGCGAGGTAGCTAAAAGGTGACTTGAGGGGTTGGTTTCGGTTCAAGGCTATAAGAATGCCTCAGGGCAGTTGACTCTGGGATTCCTCCGATCTCACTGGATCCAGTGCACCTGGATTTTTTTTGAAAATGTGACACCCAGTTCCCCATTGTTCTCCCATTCCTATCACGACCCATCTTCTGTTGTCCTGATCAGAACATGTGGGAGTGTTAGCTGGGTGCCATCTGGTTCTTAGATTTCAGGGCAGGGGAGGCCGTGGGTCACGTAGACGATGCGACCTTATGTTGATTCCTTCTCTGAGTCTTCAGCTAACTTTCTCTTGAACTCAAATAAGGAACGCTCGATAGTTGTATCTCTTTTTTGTTTTTGATAGTTGTATCTTAAATGGCTGCTCTTGTAAGATGTTTGCACCCCAAATGCTATTCACCAGCCATAAACTTTTGGAACTATGGGCTCCTGGTCCTAACCCTTAAACCCAGCAAAGCTGTCAGTGAGATGTCTCAAAAGTTATCTGTAACCGTGTCCCCGTGTGTTTTGGTGCACATATATGAATATAAGAATAAACAAGTCAAAAATATTGCTGCAAAATTGTAAACCCTTTATAAGACAAAAGTATTAAAACGTGAGACTATTGTCCATCTAGGTCTGAAGTGTTCCCATTTCTTAACCTTTCCCCAAAGAATTTGCCTCTTCAATTTGCATCAGTTCAAAATGACAACTTTGACATTCTCTGGAGACTAAAATTGTGTCCCTTTGAAATGTTCTTTGAGTTTGGAGAACAAAAAGAAGTTTGATGAGGCGAAATCGGGGCTGGAGAATGAATGGTTAGGTTCCCCAACAACATGCTTTTGGACTAGCCCTTGAGCAAATGAGGGAGTGCAAGGGTGGGGGGAGGGGCTGGAATGCCATAGTGGCTTTTTTCTATTCAGTGCAGTTTTCAATTTTTTAAAACCTTCTTCCTAATATATCCTTGTGGTCATCCTATACTTTTCCGGGAAAAGAAAAATCTAACAAGATTACCCCTTTGGAATCCAAATAAGCCCAGTCACCATCACTGTGATAGTTTGATTTTGTGTCAACTTGACCAGACCCAAGGTTTCAGTTGTTTGGCAGAAAACCCCCAGCCCCTCCATGATGGGATCTAACATGATGTAATCAACTCCAAGAGCACCCAGCAATGACCGTCGGGAGGTCACAGCCTCGAGGCATTTGGAAGAAAGCTTCACCTGCCTCTCCTGGATCTGGACCCTGCATCTGGTTCATCGACCTCTCGCCATCTGGCCTGCCAGTCTCGGGAGCCATCGGTGCCTGCTGACCTTGGATTCATTTGAGTTTGTATCCACCAGTCTGTGGGTTTCTTGGCTTGCCTCCCCTCCCCCCCCAACCCCCCCCCCCCCCGGCAGGCTTGTACTGAACCAGACTGGGCTGCACTGGACTTACCACTTCTACAATTAGTGATCTCTCCAGCTGTTTTTCAAAAGCAAACAAGAGACAAAAGAAAAGGAACCCATTTCACCACAATCCTCTCTGGTCAAGTGTCTTATCACATTCTCTCCCCATTTTTAAACTGGGCTGTTTGTCTTTTTTGTTGCTGAGGCATAGGAAGTTTTATTTGTATTTGGGAAATCAGACCCTTATGTTGTTTCCAAAGACTTCCTCCCAATCTGTAGGTTATGCCTTTACACGGATGTGACCCATAGCGGTTTGAATTTGGGGAAGGGCATTTGGTCCTCAGGTTCAAGAGGAGAGGGGGTGAGGTTGGGAGACCCTACATCTACCTCACTGCTCTCCCAGGGAAGTCACCTCCAGCTGTGAGGCTCGTGAGGATACGAGGCAGGGACGTTAGGAGCCTGCCTAGAGATGGGGTGCAGGCATCTCTGAGAAGTGCAGATAGTATCAGTGGACTCCGCCGCTCACTGAAAAGTGGATCTTGAATCCTCCCTGAAATGCCTTAGAAGAAAGGTCTGGTGATCTCTGAGAACTCACCCACTGCCAACCCCGCGGGACACAGTGCTGCTCTGACAGACGTGGGGTCTCGTCAGAAGCAGCTTCGAGACGCCATCGAGGCTTCTCCAGACATGTTCCTCTTGGCCATCTCCCAGTGTCTGCTCTGTTTCCTGCTCCGTGCCTGCACGTACCCAGTGCTGTGCCAGTGCTCATGGTGGTCAACCTGGCCCTCAGGAGAGCCTAAGGTGTTGGCCTTGCCATCTCCTTCCTACAGCGGGGTCTCTGAGGAGCAGAGGGACTTCTGAGCCTGAAGTTCCTGTCCCAGCACACCCCCAGCACCACCACGGCACACTGTGCACCCCACAGTCCCTCTGTCCCGGGTTGAGCACAGTGCTCACTCAGGCATCGAGGCAGGATGGAGCCCCAGCCAGCCAGTCTCCCCACCTCTCCCTGTCCATATTGGGGGGCGCCAAGGTAGGGAGAAGCCATGTGAGGAGTGCAGGGGACTGGTCTCTGGAGACAACCGGGAGTCACTGTTCATGCACGACACCTTCTTGAAAGCCCAGCACCCAGAGCGCCTTGCGAGGTGTGCCTGGACAGGAGGTGGCAAGCCTTTGAAGAGCTCATATTACCAGTAGGTGACACATCCCCGCTGGTGCTCTGGAGCCGGCAGATCTGGGCCGAGCAGGAGGGGGTCTGTCTCTGCAGCACTTCCAGCCCATGTCCCCAACCTACCCATGCCCCCCCC